>RJWT010015497.1:0-20418 GCA_004365215.1 Cuniculus paca | reverse complement strand
CACAGTGTGGGAGAAAATGTTTGCCAGCTGTACTTAAGACAAAGGATTAGTATAAAGAACATATGAAGAACTCAAAAAAAAAATCAGTCCTCTCAGATTTAAAGATGCAATCTAAAAATAGGCATCTGAGATGAGTACACACTTCTCAGATGAAGAAATGCAAATAGCAAATAAATATGTGAAAAAAAAGTTCAACATCACGGGTCATTTGAGAGATGCAAATTAAAACAACCCTGAGATTCCGCCTCACCCCAGAAAGAATGGCTAGTATCAAGAAATCAGGCAATAACATATGCTGGAGGGGCTGTGGGGAAGAAAGAACCCTTCTCCACTGCTGGTGGGAGTGTATAGTCTGGTGCAACCACTGTGGAAATCAGTGTGGAGATTCCTCAAAACTCTAGGACTAGAGTTCCCATTCGACCCAAGTATTCCATTTCTGGGTATCTTCCCAAAAGAATTAAAAACTTCATACCACAGTGATAGATGTGCACCTGTTTTAATAGCAGCACAATTTGTAATAGCCAAATCTTGGAAACAACCTAAATGCCCATGGAGTGAGGAATGAAAAAAAAAGATGTGGTATTTTTATACAATGGAGTACTACTCAGTCTTAAAGATAAACTGGAGACTTATAGGTAAATGAATGCAATTTGAGACCATAATCATAAGTGAAACAAATCAGATACACATGTGTAAACATTGTATTGTCTCACTGGTGTGAGAAACTGAAAGAAACAACATATGTATATGTATATATATGTATATATAAAAATAGTTAAAATAGTTATACTACTGATTTCTCTGAATTCACTGGAGAGAAAGATTTGTGCTGGTCCTGTTCAAACAATTGAAGGCAGATGTCTTGTGCTCTGGGTGAATGATTGGGGGATGACAATGCACTATGTCTATACCATTGTTGCCCCCCGATTGACGCGTTTTGAAATTTTGTTTTATTTTTTTCTCTCTTTGAAATAAAATGGATTAAAAAAAAAAGAAAAGGTTCTCATTATTATATCTCAATTTTGGTTTTAGACTTCTGGGACTATGTAAATTATGAGGACTATTTTTGCCTGTGTGCAATCTGTTTGTAAAATTTCAGTCAACTGATGATCCGTGATTCTAAAAGCGTTGAGAGGGAGGCCAAGTCTTACAATTACAATTAGAGAGGTTTGGGTTTTTCTAGTTTGTATTTAGAGTAGCACTCTTGAGTAGATTAAAAAATGAAATGATATGTACAATAACTTTTAAAGTCATTATGGACTTTTAAAATGTTAAAGAGATTTTAAAAAGCCCAATGTGTCTGTGTCATGAATTTTGATCATGAACATTTCACATTCAAGAGCCATCCTTGGATTCATGTCCTTCGAGGTTTTACTGCCTCAAACTTAAAAAAAAATTACACTTAAATACCTAATGATCTAATGAAGACAATTTCTTAATGTGTCAAAATGAGTTCTTTGTATCTTATTTGAGTCTTTTGTTGCTTTAAGCTAATCTGCTTTAGGGTTCTCAAATCCAGGCATCTTACAAAGCAGGCTCTAGCCATGGCATCGTTTGGAATGCTGCCTTTTGTTTACTGGCTTTACCAGGCCCTCACTGCTTCCTTTGGTTGTCTGGTGTCTTCACTAATGTGATTTGTACTCCTTGGCTCTGCAGGTAGTCACGAGCCTTTATAAGTGGGGTTTACAATGGGACTCACCACCCTAGCTGCTAATGAAGAGAACCACAGGGATTTTGTTTTGTGTTTTCATCTGTCTTCCAAAAGAGTGGAGTAAAATTATGTTCTGGGTTTACTAATTCTCCTTGTTTTCCATTTACTTTAATTTTAACGAGTGATTCATTGAACGTGGTACAAACATACAAATATTTTTGTTTAGGTGTCAGAGTGTTTCATTTGCCAGCCCCTCCTGCTAATCACTAGAACTGTTTATTATTGAACCTGGAGGGAACAAAGTGAGGTCTGTTTAAACTCAACCAATTGGCATTTCACCTTCATCTGTTTTTGTCTTTGACCAATTTGGTTGTCGAGGGGGGAAAAAAAAACCTACAAGACCGAGAGCCTTGAATTTTTGGCACTAGCCTTGCTATTTAGTACTTGTGTAATCTTGATTAACTCATTGACACTCTTGGTTTCTTATCTGAATAAAGAGGATGGTGTTAACAAGGTGCATCCAACAGCCACAGTGATGATTCGTAAGCTTCCTGCTTTCTGTTTTCACTACCAGTGTGAACTAAGGTCAATGGATTTGGGGTAAATCTATCATTGAAATAGGCAGCAGTCAAAGTAATAACTAAATACAAGAGGTTACCGTCTTCATTAGAGAAGCAGTGTGCTTGTAGATTACAATCCAATGATAGAAGAATCTGCTCATTCCCAAGAGGGAAACACAGGGCCCACATTTAATTGTGCATCACATAACGATGGTGTCCAGTATGATTTAAAGGCTTTTGGGTTTTAGGGCAAGAAGGGGCAATCATTTGGGCTCAGTCTCTTAAATTTTACTAGTAAGGATTCAGGAAGCCCAGAAATGCTTAGTAGCTTATCCATGCTCACGGAATGCAGCGAGGTGCCAGTCGAGCTCCAACTCCAAACCCAGAATGGGTATGTATAGGGAGGAGGTGTGCTGCTTCTCTCATCGTGGAAAGCAGAATGAAAGGTGGGACTATTAATTTCTAGTCTGAGAACTTAAAAATTCTGCTTGTTAGTATTAGATAGTTGGTTAGCGTTTCTGTGACAGCTGCAAGTTTAAAGTCATCCCAGTCCCACAAATGTTTGCCGATGAGGACCTCTGTAGGTGAGATGCTGTGCTGGGGTGAGGTTCCCACAAAGATGATTAAGCCACAGTTCTTCGCTTCAGGGAGTTTACAGTCTAACCTGGAGATGAAACAAGTTTTAAATTCATACTGTGTGAGTTCTCTAGAAGTAAAAACAATTAAAACCACAGAAGATTTCAAAATTCAAAGGAAAGGTGGGCTTCAGTAGAACCTTATAGGATGAGTGTTTAATAGGAAGTCTAAGGTAAATTCAGGAAGCCGCAGGAACTTGCAGGGTCTTGAATCGGACTGAAAGAAAAGAAAGGAGCAAGTCAGATAAAATTTGAGCAAGTGCGACTGTTCTTGAGTTGGTGATTGCCACTGTAGCCCTCCAGGCTGTCAGGATCTCTCCAAGATGGCTCTCTCCCAGGCTCCCAAGACGACTGTGCTCATGGTTCTAAACATTTTCCCAGAATCTTCTCTGTCTATCATGAACGCTTTCCTGACTGCCACTAGAGGCATCTCTCCAAAGCTGAAAAGAAAACTTCTAGTCGTCGTCTCTTCCTCCTCCTCCTCCTCCTCCTCCTTGTCTTCCTTCTTCCTTCTTTCTTCTTTCTTCTTCCTTCTTCCTTCTACTTCTCAGTACTGGGCAGTGAATTCAGAACTTTCACACTGAGCTCCACACCCTGCTGCCTGCCTTCTTTCTTTTTTCCTTCTCTTCCTCCCTCCCTCCCTTCCTTCCTTTCTTTCCTCCTTTTTTCCTTTTGAGACAGGGCTTCACTAAATCACTAAGCTGCTCGCTGCCTAGGCTCAAACTTGCGCTCCTCCTGCCTCAGCCTCCCAAGTAGCTAGGCTTGCAGGCATGAGCCATTATGTAGGCGTACATGTCATTCTTTTGCTTAATGCTTTCATGGCCACTTCGGATCTGTGGGATCCAATTTCAACTCCTAAAACCTGGGTGTGCATTTCCATCTTTTTTCTACCACTCCATCTCTCACGCTTGGGACTCATGGAATACCAGATTGGTTTTGGTCTCATTTTCTGAACCACTGTGTTACTTTGTCTTCATGCTTTTGAGAGTTCTTGCTTTTTCTTCTAAAACCCTTCTCTCTTTATCAAGTACAGTTGTCTACAAACTACAGAAAATGTAAAACAAGTCAGAAGTTTCTTTCCTGGCCTCATAAAGCTAGGAGGTGATAGTCCAAAGCTCACGGAACCTCTCTGCGATCTTCAGGGCTCGCGCTGGTGGGGCTGCCTCCTCCTGTGGCTTGCGTCCTTGTTCTGCCTCTTCCCTTGCAGGGCCCGCTCCCCGCGTCCTCCTCTCTCCTCAGCATCATCATTTTGCTCTGTTCTTTGAGGGAAGAACCTCATTCTGCAAGCATCTTTCCTTCAAATTATTCCTTCCTGCCATTTTACTGTCTCCACAGTTCCCAACCTTCTCTCTCTACTTTTTTAATCTACTTTGCTGGGTTCTCCTCTTCCTTTCCTCGACTGTCAAGTAACAGTGTTCCTCATGGCTCTCTTTTACTCCATACACTTTCCCTAACTGGGTAATCACTAGGTGATCACACGGGTCCCAGTGGCTGCTGTCTCCGGGGACTTCCTTGGTCAGTGTCCCCTCCTGAACAAGTCCTGAGTTTGCTAGTGCTGGCAGACTCCCGTTCCCTCATCTCCCCTCTTCCCTCTACCCTTACAGAAACTTTTGATCTGGCCTCTAATTCAACTTTCACATGACCATCAAAGTCACCTTCTATGTTTTAAAAAGACTAATTAGGTTCATTTTGATTTTGAAAACTTCCATTGGCTTTCTTATTTCTAGGATTAAATTCAAATCCCTAATTTGGTATGAAACATCCCTTAGAGACTGGAACCGACCTGCTTTTTTTGTTTGTTTGTTTTTCCTTTTTCTCTTCTGCCATCACTCACTCATCCTCACCCTCCAAGAATTAACCCAACATGCAGTCAGTGGTTCACTTTCAGTGCTTCTGAAATATACCTTGTCTGTAGCAGTGTGTTCTACTGACCTGGGAGGTCCTGCTAATTGTTTGATGAATTCCTGTGTTATCCTTTAAAGCCATCCAAAATGTCACCTCCTCTTTGATGTCATCTCCACTGCTCCAGATAGAGTTGCTACGTTCTCCAAGCTTTTGTAGCACTTTGCTCTTACTTCCGGTGAATACTTACTCATTTCAGATCTGCTGTCACCTCCGGATTGGGATCCCTGTGAGGTTAGGGCTGGCCTTTATCATTATTCCCAGTATAGGTCACCTGTTTTCCAAGTGTATAAAATGAATAAAATCATTGCAACCAGGGAATTGGAATGACTTTTACTCTGATAATACATAGTGAGTTTTGTTTTGGGGGTGTTGCTTTTGGACGTGAGTTGATATTTTGAGATTGAGGGAGAGCAGAATACAAAGGTGACGTGTGCTGCAGACTTTTCTAATTTGAAGACAGCCCCTCAGAAGATACCGTACAGCCCGTGATGTGGATGTGGGAGTCACCAGCAAAAATGATAACAACCGAGTGCATCCGTGTTTCCATTAGTGGATTAAACAAAGAAGGACCATTTATGGGAGGCCAGGAGAGGATTAGTAGTGGGAACTGGGAGCTGCCGATGGCCACTTCAGACCCGTCTTCTGGACCCTCCCACGCCACCTCTGCTGTTCCAAGGTGAGAGGGTGGAGTCCAGGGTTTCCCCTATGTTATCATAACAAGAGAGGATGGGCATGGTGAAAATATGTACTTTGTTTCCCTCATAAGATAATCAATAAGCCAACAGTGTTTCCGTTCTTTTCTAAATGGAAAAATAACACCTTTGGGGATAGTGTTTATTCAGATAGTTTTTATTTCATATCTCTTTCCCCTTCTATTCTGCTTCTTTGCTTTCTTAGGCCCTCTAGGAAATACGACACTGGCTCACATAGGTTATGCACCTGCTTCATGTTTAATAATTGAATTATAAATTCAGCTATTAAAAGTTAATACTGAGCCGGGCAGGGTGATGCACACCTGTAACCCCAGCACTCTGGGGCTAAGGCTGGAGGGTCTCTGTGAGTTTGAGGGGCTCCACAGTGGGTTCAAGGCCAGCCTGGACTACATAGACGCTGTCTCCACAACAACTAGAGAAGTTGAAACTGAGGATGAGGGGTGTAGCTCAGTGTGGAAGCACTTGCTTAGCAGGCACAAGACCCTTAGCGTGCTTCCCCATACTACAAAATAAATAGATAAAAATTAAAAGAGGCTGCGTGGAAAAGTAACAAGCACAAGAATCGTCAAAGTCAAGACTTTTGGCAAAGTGAAGGAAAATATTGTGACTAACACACTGGGGATAAAATTCCTTAATATATAAACTCTCGTAAATCTTTAATAAACCAAGAACTAGAAATATGAATAGAAACTGCACATTTCAGAGGCGAAAATTCAAGAACTTTTAAACACTTGAAATGTATTCAGTCTCATTCGTAAAAGAAGGTGAGAAATCATTTTCCTATTTTTCAGATTGGCAAAGATCCAAAGTAAATAGTATTCTACACTGACGAGAATTTGGGCATATATAAATCACTAAGGGGAGCATACATTGGTTCAGCCCTTATGGAGGGAAGTTCGGTAATACGTAACAAAATTTAAACTGCGTAGCTATCACTTCTAAGGAATTTATCCAACAAAACGCAAAATTAGTTTGTAAGCTGGGTGTGGTGGCGCACACCTGTAATCCCAGCACTTGGGAGGCTGAGGCAGGAGGATCTTTTCAAGTTTGGGACCAGCTTGGGCTACAAAATGGGATCAAGGCCAGCCTGAAAGGCATAGTGAGACCCTGTCTCAAAAAGGGCTGGGCATTTAGCTCTGTGGTGTAAGTGCCTGCCTGGCAAGCGTGAGGTTGTGTGTTCAAGTCCCGGGGGTGGGGGTGGGAATTAGTTTGTATTAATACACTCTGTGTAGTAACAATGGAAACTTAAGTACCCATCATTAATGGACTGCTTCAAAATAATCATGGTACCTCCATGCCAGGAAATTCTCTGAAGCCACAGCAGAATGACAAGAGCTTTATTTGCTTCTATAGAAAGATCTCAAAAATTTTTTCAGTGCTGGTAACCAAACCCAGGGCTTTGCTGGACAAGGGATCTTGCACTGAGCTATCCTCTCAGTTCTTCCAAGTATTTTTCAACTCAAAGTAAGGTGCAAAATTGTGTGTATTCATTTTGTCCTTGTTTCTACACACATTAAAAAAAAAAAAGAATATCTATTTTAAAAATGAATGAAAGTCATTTCCTATGGGGAGAGTCTGACAAGGATTTGAAGGAACACTTTACTTTCTTTTCCATTTCTAGACTTTTATTTTTAGACTGACTTTTCAGCCTTTAACCTAATTCTTCATATTTTTAAATATATTTTTTATTTTTAGCCAACACATAATTATACATATTTACAAAGTCCCATGTGATGTTTTAATACATGAATGCAACAGGTAATGACTAGATCTGGATAGCTAGCTGTCACCTCAGATATTTATCATTTCTTTGTGTTGGGAGTGCTCAGAATCCTACATTTCCAGATACTTAAGCAGGTAAATGTATTATCTAGTCAAAAAGTTAAAAGGTAGAACTTTTTTAAAAAAATCCTGAAAAAAAGAATACTCTTGTTTAAACACAGAGATACAATTTCTACAAAAATTTAATATAATCAGATTTTACCTTTAAAATAATTTAATGACTTCTTTGTTTCTTACATTCCAAATCTTTGCCCCACAACTATGGTAGACAACAAGGGGTTACAAGGAAAAAACTTAAAGGTGAGCAAAGCAAGAAAAGAATTAGGAACAGCTGAGAAGTCCAGGGAGGGAGATGGATCACTTTAATAAAGATACACAGCTGGATGCAGGGCTCTTGGCACAGAAATGCAACAAAGTCAAATTGATAGAAATTAATACTACATTTGGGTATGCGTGACAGACCAGATATTTAAATTGACACAGAAAGATTATTAATAAGTTTTCGAACATTCAGCTGTTAAATGTGTGTCTTGTCCTAGGAGTTATCTGTTTCAGGCCACCACCTGCATCATTGTGGAAACTGTCTGCAGAGCTCTGCATAAACAAGCAATCTGCACACATACAAGTCAAATTCACTGACTTGGAACAGTAAACATTGTATAGGAAGGAGATTAAAAGCAAACTGTAGTGTTTGCATAGCCTTTGCTATGTGTACATGCGTAAACTGTATTTATCACTGTACATTTACCTGATGAGTCACTGATGAGAAGCCCAGCATGGTGGCACACGCCTGTAATCTCAGCACTTGGGAGGCTGAGGCAGGAGAACTGCTTCAAGTTCGAGGCCAGCCTGGGCTACAAAGTGAATTCGAGGCCAGCCTGAACTGCATAGTGAAACCCTGTCTCAGAAAGACAAAAAAAAGAAAAAAAATTTTAAAAAGATACAGGAGTTAAGTTTTCAGTGTGCTTAAACCTTTATTGATTGATTTATTTTTGCAGCACCAGGGATTGAACTCATGACCTCACACTTGCCAGACAGGCACTTAGGCCACTAGGCTAAATTCCCAGCACTTGTCTTTTTGGGACAGGGTCTCCCTATGCCGTTCAGGCTGGCCTTGAGCTCACTTTGTAGCCCAGGCTGGTCTCGAACTCACAACGATCCACCTGTCTCAGCCTCCCGAGTGCTGGGATTACAGGCGTGAGCCACTACACCTGGCTGCTTAAACTTTTAAGGAAACAACTTCAGCTGGGTTTGGTGGTTCACACCTGCAGTCCGAGCACACTAAGAGATTGACGCGGAGGGGTGGCAGGTGTGAGTCCAGTCTGTGCAACTTAGTAACCTAGTGAGACCCGGTCTCCAAAACTGAACAAAAGGACTGGGGATGTAGGTCAGTATGAAGGCCCTGGATTCAGTCCTTGGTACTACAATCAAGTAATCAATCAGGAAAATAAAATATGCATAAATGAAAAAAATCCTATATCAGCTACTATAATGTCATTGATATCATACCGTTTAGACTTGTATCTTTTTACCTGATTATTTATATACTTGTTATTTATATACTTCTCCTTACAGTAGTGGAACCATATAGCTTTTAAAACATTTCTGTGTTTCATGTATTATAAATCTATTTATATGTCAAAAATATACTTCTTAGAGTATTCCACTCATGAATGAACTTCTGTTAAGTGAGATGGTGCATTCAGGGTGTGTGGTGGGTGTGCACTAAGTGCTAGTGATTATTGCTGTTACTACATATCCTTAACCACTTCCCTGTTGTTGGAATATTAAGTCGTTCTCAGGGTTGGGGGTACTAATGTTTTATTTTATAGTATGCACAATAAACACCCTTTCCACTGGAAACATCTTTTTTAACCAATCACTTTTTAGTTTTATTTTTTTCAGGCATTTAATATACCAATGTTTCATATTTTCATTACTCAGTTCTGTCAGTCTTTTGTGATTTCTAGGCTTAGAAAACTAAACTCTCACTGTGATACCATAATAAATATCGATATGTGTGATAAAAATCTGTATAATAAGTAAATCTATTTCTTCTTAGTTTTTAGTGGTTGCTATAGGTGGATGTATAAACATATTTAGATATAAACATTTAAATTCAAGCTTCTCTGGAACTTACTTTTAGCATCTAATATGTGTTTCTTAATGTTGATCATTGTTTCAAGATTATTAAACATAAATGTGTCCTCAGCCAGGAGTGGTGGCACACGTTTGTAATCCCAACTCAGGAGGCTGAGGCAAGAGGATTGTTGCAAGTTCGAGACCAGCCTGGGCTACAAAGTGAGTGCAAGGCCAACCTGAACTGCAGAGTGAGACCCTGTCTCAAAAAGACAAAAAAAAAAAAAACCTAGTAAATTTTTATCTGTGTGTGTAAATTTTTACTTACATCACCTAATGAAGCTTGATAAATAAAAAAATATTACTACACATTTGTCAGCAGGTTTCTATAGCGTAGTAGTTATCACTTTCACCTCACATTTGTCATTTAAATGGTTCTTAGCTATTATCTTTCTGGTTGTATTGTGAATGGGATTTCTTCCTTGCCTCCATAGTGTCATTTTCAAAAAATGTCTTCTTTTCATTAACATAGAAAATTTTATATATATATATATATGGTATATAACATAACGTTTTGAAATACATATACATTGTAGAATGGCTAAATGAGAAAATTAGCAATCCATTGATCCACCGATGGACACTGAGGGTGCTTCCATATCTTGGCTATTGGGACTGACGCTGCATAGACAGAGGGATGCAGACACGTCTACTAATTTCATTTTCTTTGGTGATACATATGTGTAATCCTCCTCCGTTATCCATGGGGGCTACGTTCTAAGACTCTCAGTGGATATGTAAAACTGCAAATAGTACTGAACTCTATAAGGATTCCCCTCCGCATTTGATGTGGTTACAGCTCATTAAACCCTTTATGAGTTGAAAACATTGTAAATTGAATATACATTTAGTACACAGCCAACATCGTATCTCAGCAAACACAGTGCATTGTACAAGATAGTTATTGACCCTTGTGATGGCGTGGTTTGCCAGGCGTTGCGCCTTTCTGTCTTGCCCAGCATCAGGAGAAAGGATTGTATTCTACATTGCTATCCTGAAAAAGATCAAAGTTCCAAACTCACTTTCTTCCATGTATATTGCTTTCATACCATTGTAAAGGCGAAAACTTGTTAAGTCAACCCATCGTAACTTGGGGACTGTTCGTGTATGCTATAGTGTTCCCCATATATATACGTCTGTGATAAAGTTTATGCATTATAACAATAAGAGCTTAACAATGCCTATTGATAAAATAGAACAATTAGAATATACTATTAAAAAGTTGTGTAAAAATTATGAGTTATTTATGTGGGGATATTTCCACTTCATAGTTTTTTGCCATGATTGAGCAGTGCTAATTCAAATTGCAGAAAGTGACCAAATCTGTGACTACAAAGAGATACTGAATAACTAGTAGTGGGATTGCTGGCTCATATATGATAATTCTAATTTTCATATTTTGAGGGGCCGCCATAGTTTTTCCATACTAACTGTGTGAATTTACACCCCCACCAGCAGTGTGCAAGGGTTCCCTTTTCTCACATCCTCTCTATCATTCATCTTTTTTGTAATGGTCATTGTAACGGGTGTGAGGTGATATCTCCTTGGGGTTTTAATTTGCATTTCCCTGAGGATTATGATACTGAGTACTTCATATACCTGTTAGCATTTACATGTGTCCTTTTGAGAAATGTCTACTCAGGTTCTTTGCCCATTTTTAAATCAAGTTATGTGTTTTGTTGCTGTTGTTCGAGTTCCATATGTTTTGGATTTTAACTCCTTATTGAATATATGGTTCACTGATATTTTCTCATTCTGTAGGTTGTCTCTTTACTCTGTTGATTGTTTCCTTTGCTGTAGAAAATCTTACATTTCATGTCATTTGTCAATTTGTTTTTGTTGCCTATGCTTTTGGAAATATATATATGTCGCATTCTTGCTGTGTAGTGCAAGCTGGCCTTGAACTCACTATGTAGCCCAGGTTGGCCTCAAACTCTCACAGATCCTCCTGCCTCAGCCTCCCAAGTGCTGGGATTATAGACATGTGTCACCATGCCCAGCTGGAATCATATTTAAAACAAAACAAAACAAAAAATAAAAAACAATTGCCCTGACCAATGTCATAGAGCTTTTCCTCTGTTTTGTTTTGTTTTTAAGTAGTTTTACAATTCCAGGCCTTACATTTACGTTCTAATCCATTTTGAGTTGATTTTTACATATAGTATGAGATAAGGCTCTAATTTCATTTTTTTGCATGTGCATATCCAGTATTCACAACACCATTTATTTATTTAATATAAATATATATTAAGTAGTGAATATAGTGAATTCAAGGCCAAAGACAGTCCTTTCTCTATAGTGTGTTTTTGTCGTCTTTGTTGAGAACCAGTCCACAGTGAAGCATGAATTTGTTTCTGAGCTCTCTCTTTTCATATCAGTGTTTTTGTGTCAATATCATGTTGTTTCGATGACAATTTTGTAGTCAATTTTGAAGTGAGGTAGGGCAATGCCTCTAGACTTTTTTGTTTTTTTCTCAAGATTTATTTGGCTTATTTAAGGTCTTTTGTGGCTCCATACAAATTTTAAGATTGGTTTTTCTTTCTGTGAAAAATGCTGGAATTTTGATAGTGGTCGTATTGAATCTGTAGATCACTACTAACAGGGGCATTTTAACAATATTAATTGTTTCAACCCACAAACACAGAGTGTCTTTCCACTTATTTGTATTAATAGTGTTCACCAGGGTTTTATGGTTTTCAGCGTACTGATCTTCCACTTTGTTGGTTGACTGTATTCCGATTTAATTTTGTTGCTGTAGTAAATGGGATTGTTTCCTTCATTTCTCTTTGATTGTTCATTGTTAAGGTGTAAAGATGCCACTTAGCCGAGCATGGTGGCACATGTCTGTAATCCCAGCACTTGGAAAACTGAGGCAGGAGACTCTCTGTGAGTTCGAGGGTGGCCTGGGCTACCTAGTGAGTTCAAAACCACCCTGAACTACGTAGCCAGACCCTGCCTCATAAAACAAATAAACAAAAAACAAACAGACAAGCCACTGATTTTTGCAGACTGATTTTGTGGCCTTTGCATAGCTTTACTGAATTTATTAGATCAAACAATTTTTTAGTGGAGTCCCAGGGTTTTCCATGTATGAGATTATGTCATCTGCAGAGCCCACTATATTGTTTTCAATCAAAGTACTGTATATTGCTTTTAATTCCCTCCTCCTTTTACAGATAAGGAGATTGAGGCCCAGGGAAGATGGCAACGTAGTAAAGTGGCAGAGTTAGGAACTGTAGATCTCACACATACGTGAATAAGAAATCAAGCTGCGTACCCAGTCAGATCTTCTTAAAGTTAATACTCCCTGAAGTACCACTTACACACTTTAGGGCGCATCTCTAGGTTTTAGTCTTGTCATTTTGAAGCATTGCTCCCAACTTGAGAATGGCCCCATCTGCATTCAGCTCTCCTACCACACAGGAGCTATTTCTTCTTTTAGGTCTAAATGGCACAGAACAATCTATTGCACTAATAAATATTTAATGAAGATTGAATATTTCCTCTCTGGTGGATCAATTACTTTTGTTGATTCTCTGAGGAAAGCTTTTTTTTTTTAATGTCCTGTGATAGGTTAAGAAATTTGTTTTTGTAAATATTATTAATGACCAAGTTTACCTCAGTGACGTAAAAATTCATGTTCTCCCCACCCCAATTCATGTCTCTTAGTTTTCAGTTGCTTATTTTCCTTGGTTTTTAATGTATGCAATTTGAATGTTTATGTCATCTCAAATACAAATCTGAGATTTCTTGGCCTCAATAAATAAGTCATTTTCTAAGATGCTTGGTTTTTCTAAAATTTGTGGTATTTAAGGCTCTGAAAATGAAAAATATTTATGCATAAGGCATGCATAAAGTTTATGGTATGTTTTTTAATGTAAGAAATGTAATTTTTATTGATAAATGACTCCAAAAACATGAATAATCCCTGTCAGTTGACAAAAATTTGTATTTCTTATATTTTTTACTATCAGCCATGTATTATTATTATTTGTAAGATTTTATTAACTGATAGTAGGTTTAAAATGAAATACATTTCCCAACTCCTCACAAAGAATGTAATTATTATATATTGCAAACATATACTAATAAAAATAAAATAAAATTTATATATTAAAAAATGAAATGAATTACATTTCTTTTGGAGTCTTTAAAATTATGAAGTTAGTGAAATAAAAAGTTTCCAATTTGTAAAATTGTAATCACTACCATTAATATGGCATGTAGGTGGGATTTATCAGAATCCACCAGAAAAATGAGCTCTCATTTAAATAAAACAAAAAGTGAACAGATCGGGGGGAAATGCACATGATTTTTATTCATACTTGTGAAACAGATAACTCATGCTTCATGCCAAAAATCCTCTAGTTTTAAAGAAATGACCACTGCATTTCACCTTGATGACTTTGGGGACCTAATTTAAATAACTGTTAACATTGTTCAGTATTTCTTTTAGTAGCAGAAAATTGCAAGACAATAATTATTACGTATTTGATAGAAAGGGTAGAATAAATCAGTCGAACTGTAATGGTTTAATAATGTCTGTTTTTAGGTCCTTTTGACCGGGAAGACTGTGACCCGTGAAATCTCTAGGTTTTTGTATTTTAAAAAATATTTTACAATACAAGGATTTAAATTCAGAAGAGTGCCACCTTGCAGAAAGTCAGCTGATATGGTCCAAAGGTTGAGCACATCAGGGTGTAAGATGGGAGAAGTTGCAGAAGCTCAGATAAGAATGGACATATGTGAGGGGAGTTTCTTTTCTTCCCCAGCTTATCACAAAGGGAACCTACAGTTTAACCTGGCGTTTGCAGCGCTCTGATTACTCAGCAGCATTCCATTTTGCGAAATCATTGCCAAGAACATTTGCCCAAATCTTGAGTTACAGACCGTTCTTGCATCTGATTGGAAGGGGCCTCAGAGTTGTTTGTGAGGATCGCAGACCCAAGCCTGTACAAACGAAGGTGGAGACTTGGGGGCGGGAACGAGTGAGGGAAGGGAAGCTTCCTAGACTAACAGCTCCTTCCAGAAGCCAAATGGGAGATAAATCACCTCTGGCCACCTCTCTTATTATTGAAATGGTTCAGCCCTGGGGTTTAACTGAAGGACTAACAGGGTTTTGAAGTGCAAATAGGATGGTGAAGGGTAAACCCTTTTAGGGTTTCATTTTGATGGATTTTTTTCCTGTGTGGATTTCTGGCACTGACTGTGATCTGTAAGGGGCCTTTAAAAAAGGAAAGTTTTGTTTTGTTTTTGATCAGTCAGCCCAGAACTTTCTACAGGGGTGTACTTTTATTCTGCATGCATATTGATTCTATTGTGTTTAAAAGTAGATAATTTAATTGGATCTTTTCTGGAGCCTTCTGCCATGGGGCTGTCATTTCAAGGTCATGTCTCTCTCCGTTTGAATGCCACAGTTTGTGAGTGCTGGATCAGTGCTTTGGGGAGATTTACTTTGGGCTGCTGTGTGTTAAACAGTCTTCTAGTTAAAGACCAAGTCCATACTAGAACAAATCTTTTACGAAATGATAAGCATTCTATAATTATTTAATCTTTTCCCATTGAGTTATGCTATTGTGCCTATTCATTTAATTATCTTGTCTCCATTCTGCTTTGGCAGCTGAAAACAAAAACAAAAACCAGAAAATCCTCAACTTGTGAAATAGTGTATTATTTTATTTGTAGAGACACACTGAAGTGTTTGAGGAAATGAGGGAGATAAATGTAGGATATGTTGATTTATCGAGTTGAAAATTTTTTACCCCCAGATAATTCAAACATGAGACAAAATATTTTTAAAATTTATATTTTTTTGGAAAATGGAGCTAAGAGTCAGTAGTTATTCCAAAGAAAACTTATTGTAGCATAATTTAAAGGCTCTGGGTACAAAATTTTAAAGAAAAAATAAAATATTTTTACTAAACAAATGCCATTATAAATGCTCACATTTCTTCTTTGAAATGTTGATGGGCTTTTCTTGATTATTTTGGTTCTAGAGGTGACACATTTGCATTATTTGCCATTTTTGAGAATGTATTTTGCTATAACAGATTTTCCTCTGTGTTATTTGATGTCCATTATAAAAATGGGCTGTTAATTTCCATAATTAACATTGACCACAGTGTTCTTAATTGACCTCCAGGTTAGTATTTTGCTTTTATGTTCAGAATTTCCCCTTCATGTTTTCTAAATGTTAGAGGTCTGTTTATTTCCTATTGTTTTATGATGATTTTAAGTAAGACACTTTAAATAGCAACAAAATCCCAAATCCTAGGTGACATCAAACAGAGTCCCCTGCATCCATAGCTCCCCTCGTCATTAGTTTGCGGCTGGGAGATGTTCATGTGACCTTTCCTTTGTTAGGAGAGATCTGCAGTCCTTCTTCCCATAATCCTCTCGTTAACTATCTTTTTTAGCCCAAGTTGGAGGCTGGCTGATGAATGAATGGTGAACTTTTTTTTTTTTTATGAGCTACACATATTGTTGACATTGTGTCACATGCTGCTTTTTAAATTTCTAATGTGTTTTTAATTTGCAAAGCATGCATGTGCCTTTCACAACAGTAGAACCGAGTCAGCATTTCTGAGTCCAGATACTGCTTTGTGCAGACAAGGGTTAGGCTTAAGAATGCTGCATCGAAGCCCTAGATAGACTTCCCGAGCCACACATGTGAATGAATTTCACTTTGAATATTGTTGAATAAAAGAAGATACTTGAGAAAGGCTTCTTTTCCCAAGAGCTTCTTTTGCCTCTTGGCAAGTTAATTGCCCCATATAAAAGCATTGGAGAGAAAAGTGAGTTACAGAGTGAAAAGGCAATCCACAAATAATCACTCTTTTCTGCCTTTGATTGTGTCAGATTTTTGTGTGTGTGTGTGGCAATTGTTTTCTTTTTCACTTCGAAGAGGTTTATGGTCCCGTGTCTGTCAAGTCAGCCCCCGCCTTAAGGTTGCAGTTGTATTTCTCTCTGGAGTTCCTGGAGGTGATGTTATCTTTTGTTCACTCCGCGGTGTGGTCCTTCCTGAGAGCATCTGTCACGTTGGGCAGTGCGAGATGGATGGGTCTCCAGTGGACTGCTGGTTGAAGCAAATGGTGGAAATAAGAAAAGACAAGGGGCTTAAGGGTCTGCAGAGGGGACAGACAACAAGGAAACACCGTTAGAAATCAAGAGTAAGCTGAGCAATAGAGGAAGAGAGCGTAAGATGGGTCAGATGTCACCGTACAGATGTCTTGGGAATCAGACTCTCCTGGTGGCTGTTGTGATGTGAGGCGGACATCAGCGTCATGGTAAACGGTTCTGTGCTTCAGGTTTGCAGAACACATTTGCACTTTTTTTTTTAAGTCTGGGGAAAGTGTTGGGAAGAAAGAGTCACGATGGAGAAGGTTTTCTATGAGGACTTTGCAGTTCAGCAAATTAGTACAGTAGTATTTAAATGTTGTAAAGATTAAATTCAGAATTGAGCCTTTGGTGTTCCTATTTTCTTTTCTTTTTTCTTCTTTCCTCTCTCTTTTGTAAGCTACAGAGCAATTGTAGATGTTAAGATGTTTGAAAAGTTTTGGCCATGTAACTAACCTCTGTACTGTGTTCTGAATGGCTTTTGGCATTTTTGCAGGAAAATCCTGAAATTCTTTGCTTATGCTTATGCTTAAAAGGAGACTGGGGGAGACTTTAAGTTATTTTAAGTAACCTCCAGCTTCATTTACTAGGCTCTTTGATCGGAGAAAAATATAATTGTTGATCTTTTCGAACAAGTTAAGATTTGTATTATGTTCGTTTTCTTAGTGAAGGTCAAAATTCGTGAATCCTGGCTGGTGCAAAGTCTCTCCAGTGTAAGACAAGGCGCAGGAAGGGAGATTGACTGTGGAGGAGAAAAGGGAAAGGAGGGTAATGTAATTGAGAAAAAAAAATGATTTTGTCAAACTTTTTGGCATTTGACTATGAAAAAGACTATAGGTTGAAAGGTAAAGAAATTAAGATGATTAGAAGCCTTAAGCTATACAAATGGGAGAGTATCTTTCTTCTCTATGGGTGTAAATAATAGATGAAAGAGTACCAGTGACAACAAAGGATCAGGTCGTTTAAGAGAATGCGTGCACCCTGAATAGGGGTCTGTGGCCCAGGGCCAAAGGTCTTAGCTTTGAGTGTAATTAGAAGAAAATACAAAAATGTCATTACTAGCAGGTGAAGTGTTCTGCACGTGGCCAAAAATTAGCAATTTTAGACTCCAAAGAATTGGAATTGGATTACTGGCTTTTTTTTTTTATCATTATGGTCCTTGTGGAGTCATATAGTTTTCATTGGCAGTAATGCAGTTTGACCTTGCTGGCCATGTGGGGTAATCTCGGGTTTGCATGTAGGTAGCAAGGCTCCTGACTCAAAAAAGGTGTCTGTCTGTGTGCGGGCGGATGGAAATATGTGAGTTTGAAAATCTAGGTCCTGCATTTTAAATTACTTTTTTGCCTGAAGACATTCTTCAACAGTAAGAGAGGTAAGATAAAGATAAATGTTTTTGTTCCAAAGTCTTAAACGGTCCTTTTCTCTCAAGTTAGCATAAAAATAAAATAAAAATCAATTTTTTTAGACAACATAAATTTAACATTACTTCAAGTATTTTAGCACTGAAAATATCCACACTGAAGTTATTATATTCTTAGAAACATCCTCCTTTGTTTTCTTTTTTTAGATAGTTTCAAAAGACTACAACTACTTCTAAATTATGTATAAAAATCAATGACAAATAGTGTTTATTTCACTTTATTCTTTATATATCTGCTTTTTCCACACAGTGGTCTATATTGACTATAATCTACTTAAGTGGAGAAAATCATAGGCACACTATAATTTTCAACCAACTACATGTAATTATAATTAATTCACTCTCTTCCAGGAATATACACTTCAAGGCTTAGGAAACAGTAGCTCTTTTTCTTATTGGAGGCTTTTTCTTAGAAATAAGGCATTCATTTTTAAAAGTATAAAAATAATTTTTACCAATATTAGCTATATTGCATATTTCTGACGGCTCTTTGAGTAGATTAATTATGGTCAGATATCAGGCATTACAAAGGCTCATAGAATAAGAAAATTACTTTAACACTAATTTCATTACTAAAAGCAAGAATATTCTTATTAGCTGTTACCGTTATGATAACACAACCAAGAAGTGCAGGCTGCACATACTAACTCAACGGCTGTGTTCACTAAATGTAAATTTAGTGGGGAAAACCTTCAGAACTACAGAAATTATTTTTTGGTATACATAACTAGTGGTTATTTGGGGACTATTTAGGAAGGAAGAATATTTGTGTATTTGCCAGTTAAGTCTATGGAGTTGCATAAAGCTTTGATCATTAATTTTTAACTCTGATTTTTGTAGAACTGTGTTTATTGCATTATAGAACACAATGTACTTGACAGTTAACTCATGTTTTTAAGTGTATATTTTTATTTTGTATGCTTTTACAGGTGCAAGAAAGCCTTGACCAAGTTACAATCCAGGCAACAGGCTCTCCCCGAAGTGTTGACTGCCCAATTTAACCATGAACGTGATTCAAAAATGTTAATAAATAAACCAAGGTATTGTATGGTTATATATGCTTCCCCCCATCACCATTTTTTCTTCAGAATCTGAGTGGTTTCAGAAAGTTATTTTTATAACCTGATTACAGCTACTGTGTTCGGTCCTTAAACTGATGAAGCAGCTGTTTCTATGAACTCCTCTCCTTCTCTTTGTTTGCCTGTGCTCTCCGCATCCTTGCTACTTCCCAACCAAATTTAGACAGCAGTAAAGGTTTTTAACCCCCTTACAACAAGCTCTGTATTTCCTAGATACCTAAATTAAGAAAATAAGAATGCAGGATTTTTTAAATTCCCCTTTGTTGATTGTGATTTTATCTTTCAAAATGTCTAAGAGAGACTTCTAGATTATTGGCTTCTACACAAAATCCAAATGTCTGTATTTAAAATGCGTCTCATAGCACTATATCCTGAGATACATGTTATAACAAATTTATGAGTTTTTTTTTCCCTACTATTTTGGAAGAATTTTAATTTAGAAATGGAAAAAAAATTATATTGCTTTTCTCTGTGTCAAAGAAAATCAGAAGCTTGCTTAGAATTGAGAATTTGGAGTGTTTTCGATGACCCTTGTCCATCAGAAAGGACGTAACCCACAACTGTTGCTATCCTTTTGGAGGTTACAATGTGCTTAAATAGCCTAGCATTTCTAAGGGAGGCCAAAGATCTTTTCCTCTTTTATGACCTGTTGTATCCTTTTGAGGCCAAAAAGAACAAGAGGGTCATTGCCACTTCAGCTTGGTCCCTGTTTGTTCCTTCATGGTGACCACGCAGATCCTGAAACCCAGTATTGGCTCAACATTTGGGCCCGGAACATCTGGAAAATAGAGAGGGAGAGGAGGAGGCCGAAGAACGACAGAGAACCGTTGCATTTTGTTTCACCAGGTGCTAGGAGGAAGCAACATTAGCCTTTTTGATATGGGAGGCAAATTCTGTGGGCCCTGGAGTTAGGCTCCAACAATTGAAGAGGTCAAAGGACAGCTGAGTGGGGTCAGTGAGACACCACGGGGTGTATTTTGTTACTTAGTAAAAGGAGCAGCCTCCTAAAACCTTAAAGGATTCTCTTGAAAATCTGTGTTGTGAAAAGGTTTTATGAGTCTCATGGCAAAAACTCCTGATTTATCTAAGGAATGCTCGCTTTTGTCTAATGAAAGGATAATCCTGACCAAATGTTGGCAATGACTAGAAGAGTCAATATAGGCCTGAAAGGACAGTTAGGGTTTGAAGTGTACCGTGCTTTCCAACATGTTTATCATTTTAATGTTTCTGTCTTGGGGAAGACGTTTGCACTACCAAAAGATCACTTTTTCTTCCCTTTGAGCAGAAAGCAAGACGGGTGGGGAGGAAGGGGTAAGGAGCGAGCCTGTATTAGTTTAAAAAGTATTCCACACCCCTGTAACCATACCCACACGCAGGAGATGATTATTAAACCTCGTTAGTTCTTTTTTTTTTTTTTT
>RJWT010015496.1:0-20447 GCA_004365215.1 Cuniculus paca | reverse complement strand
GAGAGTAAGTCAGTGTGACATTTCTCAACCAGGCAAACCTCCTCTGTGTGGAGTACTAGAGAAGAGGCATTTTATGATGGTACAGTGGAATAAATTGAGGACTATTCCCATCTCTAATCCTCTCATTTTTGGGAGAGATAAATGAGATTCTAAAATAATTTTTCAGAATATATCAATAAAATTTATCACCAGCACCAAGCTGTTTTTTTTTTCCCCTTAAATGATGTAAGAGTTTTTCCCCGCTTTATAAAATCTTCCCATAGATCTAGAAAAAGTAAAATATTCTAGGTTATGCCGGGCCCCATGACCCCCACAGCCTCCCTGCACCCCCTCATGCAGACTTGGGCAAAACAAGTAAGAGGGTGGGACTTTTGTGAGACTTTCCTTCTTTCCCCTCCAGACAGTTTGGATAGCAGAGCTTCTCACACTTATCCCCAGGTCTTCTACCAGTTTCTCTCCCGCTCACCACTATGTACACGGATAAGGCAGTTTTGATTGCTGGGGGTTGGGTCTGCCCTCCCAGTGCCCACCTGAGTTGGGTGAAATATCGATGGGCTGTAAGGCACCAGAAGCACATTTTCTCCACTGACCTCCATGCTCAACTGCTTTATGAGTTTCTCTCCAGTTGGATTAGTTGGAGGCAAATCATAGTTGGAGTATAACTTTGATAATTGGTGATGAGAGATATTTAGACTTGCATATATAAAATGTTCATCCTTGTGTGTGAACAAAGTAAGCACTGAATAAAAAACAATTATTTTCTTCTGTATGTGCTGTGTTATGGAATGTTTTTCTAAATCCTAAATTTTATTTAGGATTATTATTCACTGTTATGATAGACAGGCACATATCTACTGATCCTTTAAAAACTAGGTAAATACTTCAGAAATTCTGTAAAACACACTAATAGACATCAAAATCTGTCTTTCTGTCTCTGTCTCCATTTGTCTATCTGTCTCTCTGCTGTATGTGTGTGTGTGTGTGTGTGTGTGTGTGTGTGTGTGTGCGCGCGTGTGTTTTAGACTAAGACATAGTCTATAATTCTAGGTTTTATAACTGAGACTCAAAAATCAAAACCCATCTGATGTTTTTCCATTGTTTCAAATATTCTCTTTACCAAAATACACTTTGTGGGGTAATGGTGTTACAGATCCCACGAAGGGAACATGATGATGACTTGTAAAGAGACTGAGCAGTCATCAAGGTTCTAAAGACAGCTGGCAGGTAGCATTGGTGAAGAGTGCTTGCAGAGAGATAAGTCCTTTCCTCTGCTTTCTATATCTTTGTTCCTATTTTAGGTCTAGCACCCTGAAGTAAGCAACCCAACTGAGAGAATGGCAAAGAATCTTATTTCTTAATAATACTAAAATTACCTGTATCCCAGGGCTACATTGTACTTAACATATATTAAGGCTATTAATATAGCCATTCAAGAATTGATTTGTTTCATTGAGTATTGGATATGGTGTACAGAAGGAGAAAGTTTGAAAAGAAAGTGGTCAGAGTATCTATGCATCAGCATTGATAAGTGTGCTTGTTAAACAATGCTGCCATCACCCCCTTCACTGTTCCCTGTAACAATTTATTTGCATTAAGGACACCACTGATACCCACAATCCCACGAAATGTGTCCTAGGTATACATATGCTGCCCACTTGGTACTCATTTTTTAATACTTCCATTAGAAAAGAACAGGTGCTCAGTTTCTTTACATTAGTATATCATCTCCAAACACGCTATCATTTTCTTACCTTTACTTTTCGACAGTATATCTATTATAAAGGCATGGTTCAAACGTGATCATTTCTGTGATTTCTTCTACCCTGATTTTCATCATTAATTTTAGCATGTTCTTAATTCTATTCTCACTGCTATTTATCTTTATCTGTAACTTTCTCTCCTTTACCTTTAAATTACAGACTACAGGAAAGTGAGTGTGATATAAGAAATGTTAAAAAAAACTACACCATCTATTTTATTCCCAAGGACAAGGTCTTCGTGATTATTCCAAATATGATGAGGATTTTGGCAGTAATACTTTCAAGAGATTACTCTCACTACTGTGTAAAAAACAGACTGTAGCAATACAAGTTTGGGGGCTGAAAGAGGAGAGATTTTTGCCCTAACCTATGTGAACAGAGATGATGTTTCAAATTGTAGTGGCAGTAGATTCCAGGTGTCTATCGATGGTATTAAAAATAAATTAATAGTTGATTATACAGAATGAAAAAATAGAGAACTAAATAATGATTCTAACGTTTTTGAAATAAGCAGTTGATTTAATGTTTCAAGATGTAGAAAGAAGATGTATAGAAGGTAGCAAACAAGAATTCTTTTTTTCTTCATGTATATTTGAATATTAGATTTCTAAAAGGGACATCATCAGATCGATGTACATATATGTCTTGCATTCCGGGGAGACCATTCTGGAGTTATAAATTTGGAACCTTCAGCATGAAGATGGATTTTATGTAATTATACACCACAGGTCTGGATGAGAGTATGTAGACAAAGAAACCCTAGGAACCCAGAAAAGTGTGATGAACTGGAAGTTCATATTAACATGTTTCAGCAAGAAAGCGTGACCTGCTAAATACTTCTAGCAGTTCAAATATAACAAGGACTAGGAACTGTTCATCAATTGAATTTAGCAAAGAAAAGTTATTTATGAATTTGACAAGACAGTTTCCACATAGTGTAAAGACCAAAGTACAATTGGAGTGAATTAGAGAGAGAATAAAAGAGATGAATGAAAACTGGAAGTGTGGAGGACTCTGGAAGATTGTGGCAGGGACTATCAGAGTACCTGTAAGGAGAAGCCGAGGTAAGATGGAAAAGCATTGGATTTTCTATTCTTAAGATGGGAAGAAAAACTGCACTTTTACATGCTGTGGAAGATAATCATGCAGAAAAAGTAATGTTCCTGATGTGCTTTAGGAGCAAGACTGAGAGAATTTGAGAGAAGACGGATATAACAGACAAAAAGAGATATCCTTAGAGAAAAGTGTGGGATTTTTTCCTTTGTTTAGATGAATTGGTTGATTTAACTCAATCTTAACTAAAATTAGACTATTTTAACTAAAAGATAATTACATGCATATCAGATGCATTTTTTTCAGATGCATTTATACTGGTCATGTTTTCTCTTTTTCTGCTTTGCTGCATCTTTTGAAGTCTTTCTTTCTCTTTCTTTCTTTCTTTCTTTCTTTCTTTCTTTCATTCTTTTCTTCTTTTTTTTTTAAAGCTCTGGCTCCACCAAATAAAAGCCAGGAACTCCTTTTTCAGCGTTTCCTCCCAGTTATGATGCAGTAATGTGATCAGTACCTCCTAATCAGGCATACCCTCATGAGACGCAAAATTAGAAGAGATCAGCATGGGATTGGCAAAATCCATTTCCTAGCAAAGATGGCGTTAGCTATGTGATATCCTTGATTATAAGGCTGGATATTTGGGCAAGATTTTGGCACTGGAGTATCAGACCATGGCAGTTACAATAAAGTTGAGCTCCTAGTCCTCAAGAGGGAGAGGTACAAGAAGTAGTGGTTGATGGATGACTAACGTAGAGTGTAGTTCCTGGAGACTCAGGACTGAGCCTGGTTTTCTAGCTCTCCCAGCGAGTCTGGGGGAGTTACCCATATTTCAGTATGAGTTTATTTTTCTTAACTGACCAGACTCTATTTTTGCTATTCGCAGTTAGGAACTCTTTCTAGAGTAGGGAGCAAACAGGGAGATAGGTAGATCTTTTGCTAAAGGGAAGGGTTCAACGAACCAAGAGATAGATGAAGAGGTGCAGAAGGGGAGGGGAAGTGGATGTAAAAGGAATTAAGATGTGTCATGTCCATGTACCACCTCCCATGATGAATGTAATCATTGTGTACTGCAACACATGCTAACACAAAGTAAAAGAAAGAATCTAGCAACATGAAAACTTACCTAAACTAGTCTCCTAAGGTTACTTTTTGTCTGGGGGTTAGTTTGTTGTTTAAGCAGATGCATTTTAAGAATAAGGAAATGAACTGTGACATTAAGAAGTTCATTTCTAACACAGACACAAATTTTTGAATTTTGAGATCTAATTTTGAGATAGTAGTTGGGATCTGTCTGTGATATCTCTTGTGATATATGTGAACCCTTTGCTCTGACTAGAAAATCATAATAAATAATTTGACATCAATAGCGGAATTAATAGTGACATAAGGACAGAATATTTGAAGTAGGTACTTGCTAGAATATCTAGGGTTTCAACACATAAGCATGTCTGAGAATACATATGTAAATGTACGCCATGTACACAGGCAGAGCCTAAAAACAAAGATAACTTGTAAACAACTACCCCCTACACTAGCTGTAACCATAGCGACTGAAATTATTCATTTTCTGTCTCAAATAATGTGCGCAGGTCTATCTCACTAACCATTCAGAAGGGGACATTGACAAATGATCGCTATATTCACCCAGCCATTTTAAATAGGAAGGCATTTGGCTGAATTCTAATTTGACCAATGAATATTTAACTGACAAAGCTGCCAGATAAGATACTGGCCAAAAGAGAAAAAGAGAAATGAAGCTGGAGTTGCTATCATGCAAAAATCCTTTAATGAAGGACATGAAAGGAATGTTGTAATTCTGGGGTAAAAATCTGTTCAGTACTGGGAGATGGAAGAGCAACTTAGAATTTAGAAACTTTGAAGATGCTGCGACCTCCAGAATGTGTAAGTCATGGAGGGTGTTTTCTCTCCTTCGTTTAATGTTTTGTAATTTCAAAGAGTCAGAAAAAGATGTCCTAGAATGTTTTCTCTTCAAAGCAACAAAAAACAAAATGAAGTGCTGGAGTGATGGAAAATCCAGACTGCTCAAATTCTAAACGTGTCAAAACTGTACTTTCTATACATTGCTTTGCACCACAACATCCTAAACAAAGTTTTCAATTTATTCTGAATCTCCACCAGACCTAGGAATGTTGTTCATTACTAAGACTCAAGGGAGATCCAATCTTTGGTTAATTTTTCAAGCAGATTAGATGATTATAACTAATATTTATTGTGTATTTGTTACTTTTTCAGGCTCTGCTCTTAGCATGTCAACCCTTTAATTTTCACAAAGATTGTCTGAAATGGATGCTATTTTAGTTCTGTTTGTGGATGATAAAAATAATGTTCAGACATTAAGTTTCCTGAGGTCATACTGCAAATAAGTAGAGGAGGATCTTAAGAGTAGAATTTAGAATCTCTGGAAACCCAGTGCTGAGCGGTTACACTCAAGCTTCCATTACATTTTTATATTTTTTGATCTCTTCCTCTTCTACCTTTTCTTTCCTTTTTCCTTAACCAATTATTTTCATAAAGCACACACACATGCAGAGAGAGAGAGAGAGAGACAGAGACAGAGACAGAGACACAGAGAGAGACAGAGAGAGAAAGAGGGAAAGTATATGGCTATACCTGACATATAGTTATCATTCAGTAAATTGTAGATTGTAATTATTTCCATGAACACGTTTATTATATACAGTATTGGATCTGGTCATGTTTTCTTTGTATTGAAAAGTTTCTGAGGCCAACTGTGGTAGTGTATGCCTGTAATCCCAACACTGGAGAGGCTGAGGCAGGCGGGTTACTGTGAGTTCGAGGCTAACTTGGCTACACTGTGAGTTCAAGGTCAGCCTGCACTACACAGTGAAACCCTGTCTCAAAACAAACAAACAAACAAACAACAATAACAAAAACAGCACAGAAAGGTTTTTGAATGGTAAAGTAATCCAAACTTTATTTGGAAAACATTAAAGAGGAACAAGTCTATTTATTAGAAAATCTTAATGACTACATCCTCAAACTAAGAGAAGTCAGGGTACATATCCAGGGCTATCCTATCTATTACACCAACAGACATCATGTTTGCGGCTGGGACTTTATTAAAGGTCTTATTAAAATGACTAAATAAAAAATTTACTCCAAATATAAAAGAAAATTGCATCAAAATTCTGAGATGTTCATTTACATGTATATTTAAATGAAACAGGTCAATTTCCCTCATTATGTTTTGTTATGATTAAAAATAATTTGCAAATCTCCCACAGAACATATGATGATTTGTGAAGTTTCAGTCTATGATGAGTAGGTGACCAGTAACCATACATTTTTTAAATGCAAAGTTATAAGTGAATTTCTTTTTCAAAATGTCTACTTTAAAGTATATATTTAATGAAAAATGGGTGTACAACTTAATAGGTATGAAATGGTGGAGGTGTAGGACCTAAGGTCCTGAATCTATCTTCTAAATGAGGATATTCCCATTGCTAATGAGAAAATAATTCTGGAATCAGCTAATTGGGATTCCTTTCCTCGTGTAGTTAAGGAGATGTACTGACCATATAATTTTCTTAGAGAAGAGTTAATTTCCTGATATGATTGGTAGGTAACTATTGATGTTCAAATATTGCATTTATTTTCCTTCTGAAAATCTGCTTCCCACTACTGGTCTTTCCTGAGTCCATGATATGCTTAGGGTTGGTTAGTTGACAAATAGATTGATAATTTCTTCACTCTGGCAAATATTATTAATTGGTGTATAGAATGCAGCTCACACACATCTTAGCATTCTCTAAAGTCTCCTCAGTAGTAACACAGCCCACATTAGCGTAACAATAACAGGCCAAATTAAATTGCTCAGGAAAGCCATTGTCACTCTAGTTTCAGAGGCAGTTTTCCTTGCTAAAACTCTCAATAGGCAGGCTTACTGTGGGATATTCAGGCAAAATGTTGGTCAGTCTGGTTCACTGAAAAGCAATTCATGGAAAACCAAGGCTGTTGTTTCTAAAAGCAGCAATCAAAATGGTACTTTTGTCGTCTTTGGGTTAGTGAATGCTTTCAACATATGTGGTCTGCTCTTGTGCCCCTAAATCTCCTTTAAGAAACAATTCCTTACAGGTTCCCAGTGCCCTGCATTCAAATCCACCCATATTCATCTCCAAGGTGTCTGGAGCCCCCAGTACAAAATCCCACTTGAAGATCAGAAGAGGACTGAGGCAGGGTTATCCCAGGATTACACTCATGGACTGAAATAGGCTTCTCAGTGAGGCAAGTGTAAAGTTTAAAACCCTAGAAGACAGGCCAAAGTGGGAGGGAATGTATTCCACAACTCAGAGTCAGGAAGTATAAAGGGAATTTGGTTATAGAAGAGGAAGTGATATGGTTTTCATGTGGAGTTGAAATAGTAGGTACATTTATTTGATGCCTTTGGGCACAACTACCATACCATGTCCAAAGTGGACAGAGTTATGGCCATGAAATAAATTGAATGTTGCCTGTTTCTCATATACAGAGGCCTGGCAGTCTTAGCATGGATTTGGGGGTCTGAAGGGTTTGTCCTACAATTCCAGAATGACCTTTTTGTAGAATGGGGACAGTCCTATTTCTTCTCAGGGTGTGTGTAGAATGGTAGATGTAAAACATTAGCCAAGTGTCTGGGACATACTGAGTGCTCAATAAATGAGTGGAGGTAAACCAGTGAATATGAATATATCAAATATAAATGTCCTTAAAAAATAGGGGAATGCTGGAAGCAGGATTTTTTATTTCCCAAGTCAAGCCCTTTCTTTTGTTATTGCTGAGGGAGGAATATTTTGCTTAAGCAGGCTTGTTTTACTTAAGTAATTCAGCAAGAAATGATTATTATGCATGAGACGATGTTCTAGTCCTGCTCACAGTCCAAGGAGGATCAAACACCTAAGGCCCAGTACATGTAAGCCTCAGCAGAGTATTACTGAGAGCAGTGCTGCAGGCATAGAAATGCCTGCCCTGCAATGCCAAAGACTTGGTCTCAGTAGAAGTCAGCCACCCCTCTAGCATCACCCTTATGTGGCCTACTGCAGTTGCTTCATCTTGGTGACTCAGGGGAAGCATGGAGTCAAGAATAAAGTCAATATCTACCTCTACCACAATCTTCTCCCTCCTGCTCCACTAAAACCTCACTGTACATTGTCTTTTGAACACTTCCATTGTTTACATTCCCAAACCATTTGCTACCTCACTGGGTAATAATGCATATTACATTTTATTAGTATTTATTAGCCACTCTATCACAATGACAATATCAATAAATTGTCATTCCTGAAGGCAGAAGATCATACTTCATACTTTTCATTCACTATCCTAAGTTAAAATATTTGGAAAAAAGGTGAATGACAGTAACAAATAAAATAGCTCTTGCTTGATGCCCTACATATCATTATGCTCTTAGCATCATCTACCTCTGATTTATAGCACTTTCTTAGTTGAAATTTAATATTTCTTAGTGAGATAATTTGAGTAATATCTATTTTCTCAATTGGACTGCAAGCTCTATGAGGACAAGGGCCAGCACTCCTTTTGCTCACTATTTCCAATAGGTTAAATAATGACCTGCCCCCCAAATTCCACTTATACCCAGAACCTCACAAAGTGATCAGATCTGGAAATAGGGATTTTTGTAAATATATTTAGTGCAAGAGTAGGTGATTATACTATATTAGTGTAGATCCTAAACCTGATGAGTGTGTCTTCAGAAAAGGACACACAGAGACACAGAGTAGAAAGAGATATGAAAATGGCAGCATCACCAAGGCAATGAAAACTACAAATTTCTAGCAGGCGCCAGGAGGTAGGAGAAACGCAAGAAACAGTTCACACCACAGAGTTTCCAGGAAAAAACCTCTGGAAACCCTAATTTTGGACTTATGGACTCCAGAACTGTGATAGAATAAAATTTTTTAAGTCACTGCTTGTAATAATATGTTATCCAGAGAAAATGAATATATCATGGTATCCCTGTTATGTAGCAAAGTGCCTGGTTCAATACATATCTATGGGAGGAAGGAAAGCAGGTCACTTCTGTTCCTTCCTCTACATCTTTTCTGAATTTAGTATTTCTTTAAGTGTAATTCTTGGAGTTCACTCTTTCAAAATCACCTAGGAGATTATTGAAAATACAGATCCCCAGAACCACCCAGAATTATCTGAATAAAAAGTGCAGGGGTTTGCAGTATGTGTTTTTAATAAGCTCCCACAATAGGTCTTAGGAACATGAAAATGTTTGAGTGGATACTCTTTTCAAAAATTATACTTCTTAAGGCTCTCTGAATTTTATCAAAGATGTTTCTCTGGCCCTTGTGGACAGTGCACCTGGTGGGAGGAAGCTGCTGCCTTGTAGCAGGTGTGAGGCTGACCTCCTCATTAACGCTGCTGGGAATTTCTGAAGCAGAATGCTCCAGCGGTCAGCTCCCTTTTTCCTTGAGAGTACACCTGGCTGCTTGATATGACCCCAAATCCTGTCTAGAGGTTAGGCTTCTATTTCAATAGCAGTTTCCTCAAGAAAACAATCAAAGTCAGAATAGGATAGATGTGGAACCACTCCATTCTTAGAACTATTTTCTCCAAACAGTAATGTCTGAATCATATTACATGAACATTTTTTGCAAATGTCAAACTTTCAACTTCAGTCACATTTCTTCTCTTACAAAATGCCTTCAAAAGGTAGGTATTTATTTATTACAAGCAGGATGTTTTGTGTTCCATATTCATCCGCTCATTTATAACTTTTTCATCTAATTTGCTGAGTCCTTGAATCAAAACACATACCAGGCTGCAAGCTCAAATTGGCATCTGCAGATCAAGCTGTGAGCTTGCTGCTGTGTGCCTCCTCCTAGCAACTCTCAAAGACCGGTAAGTTGTCGTTCATGTGGGTGTGAACAGCTCTTCGTGCCCTGTGGCAGGGCCAGCTATCTTTCCAGGCATCTTTCTCTCTGATTTTAATCTTGTTGCTCAGGGTACCTTCTTGCTGCACACCTGAGAGAATAACCCAAAAGTCAAAACAAGAATAGAGGAGGTTAGTTCAGCTTCATGATTTTGCACTAGGTCTGGGAGGATTTGTGGGCTTGTCAGGAGGGATTTGTTGCAAAACCCAAGTGAATCATGGAGTGGAGGTGGGTATTAAGTCAAAGAGGCAGAGCAGGATAAAAGGGACGTGTCACAGAACATGTAGAAACACATTGAGTTAACTGGTGCATCCCAACCTCAAATAATCAACTGCACAATATTAAATCTCTGGCTTTGAATAATAATCTTGAGAATAAACTCCTTTTAAAACAGAATGAGACAGAGACAACAGAATTCATCGTAGATTTGAAGCAATATTTTTACCATGAGAAAAATAAAGCTTACCCAACTCTTGCTGATTTCTTTCTCACAAATCAAATAATTCTGTCCATCTTTGTCACACTGCTTTGAAATTTCAAGGTCATTCTATCTGTTCCTCCTTCCCGTATTATGAATTACCATGAATTTTTTCTATGAAACATTGTTCCCATATGTCCCCTTCCTAAGGCTGGCCCAAATGCTCTAGGTCAGCCACATGGCTCTGCTAATCCTTTGATCTTTGAAACATTTGTCGCTTGCACCAATGTTTCTGAATATTTAATCATATCCTCCTCCTCACTCACTCAGGTTAAGAACTCAGAGTTGCCTTTGACTCATTCCTTTTCCTTCTCTTTGCTTAAATTACCAAGGTCCTCCCTATCTTTTCATTACTATCATCATCACCATCACTTGAGCTCTTGCAGCCAAATTCCTGCTGCAGCTGCCTTGGTACTGCCTCTTAGAACTAGGAAAAATCCTGTCATGAGTTTCCTTTTTATTCTTTTTTGAAAGGTGTAATGTGTTTTAAAGTTGGATTTGTTAATAATAAAAATACCTGCTGTTTATTGAGCTGGAATATGTTCCAGGCAGTTCGCAAATACAGTATAGAAACTAATTTTGATGCAGAGATCTGAGGTAGAGAAAAGAATCTGAATCCTTAGCAAACATGAAAAATCTTCATGTTTCTTTTCATGTTTCTTTTCATGTTTCTTCCAGGAAGCCTGCTACTTATAGCGAGAAGGTGCTGAAATCCATCATTTTATCTGTTTGGTGTCAGACAAGCAATTGTTGGTTATTTCATTTGCTTGCCTAGTGATTATGTTGTGCTGGCTTAGGTGTTTGTTCTAATAAGAAAATCTTTTTTTTAATACATATGTTTTGTACTTGAGCATTATTTCTCGGGATTGTTTCTTCCTTATTCACCATTATTAAAAAATGGGAGTTGACTCTAATGATCATTCCTCAGGTAAATGTGGGGATAGATGATGATCTAAAACAGTCAACTGAAAGATGTAGAATCGCACTATTTTAGGACTGGAAAAGCTTTTAGATATTGCAGTACTAGACTTTTAGAATTAGTAGAAATTTACTCACAGCCTTCTTACTTTTGAAAAGTAAGAAAACCAAGGTACAGAATGTATAAGTTAGGAGTCCAATTTCATATTAGCATTAATTTGAGAGCAACCTCTTACTTTTGATCAACTCTAACTAGTTTTAAAGCAAGATATAAATATGATGTGAAACCAAGTGAAGAGAAATATTGCATCTAAGTTGTCAATAGGTACTAATAAAACAAGGAAGAGATGGTGCATCTGGCAAGAAATGAAATAAATACAAAAATGTGAGTTGCTTTGACCCAGAGAATGTGAACAAGAGGAACTTCTATCAGTTTTGATTAGAAGGTTTAAACACCATTTGTGATTTTTCATGTTCTCTTTTTCTGGGTCAGCAATGATAAAATCAGGTGAGAAAATGGAACCTCCTTTAATCTGTGTTCCTAGGTAACTAGGATGTTAAAGATTTCCCCTGATGATAACTGTTTAAGAAACTGAAATTGCAAAGTTATCACCATAGGAAAATATTGACTGCTTTGCCCAATATACTACTCTTTCCTTGGCCCTTTAAGCTGGCCAATTTATTAATAATGATTATTACAAAAATGTTGATACTAACAACAGCTAACATTTTTCAGGAATTTATCATGTACCAGGCACTGTGCTATGTGATTTACAAATTCTATGACATTTAACTCTTATGGCAACATTATAAGATAAATGATACAATAACTTTTGTATTATAGGTAAGAAAACCAAGGTACAGAATGTATAAGTTAGGAGTCCAATTTCATATTAGCATTAATTTGAGAGCAACCTCTTACTCAGGCATCCTGATTCCAGAGTTTGCCTTCTTTTTTTTTTTAATATACCAGGAATCAAACTCAGGACCTTGTGCTTGCCAGGCAATTGCTTATGCCGCTGAGCTATATCCCTGGCAAGTTTGTCTTCTTAACTGTTAAATTGCTTCAGCCAGATCATGAGTTAAAAATTCTGATTCCCCAAAGTGTATTCTCCCAAAGACTAGTTGTATGGGTTGTTAGCTGGCATTACTTAAGAAGTGCATTTATAGTATGTATTCAATATGTTTATGAATTAAGCAAAATGAAACAAATTTTTAAAAAAGTCTCAGACCTTCTAGGAGTCCTTAGGGTTTGCCTGATCCTTAAAATCTGTTTAAACTTGCTCTTATTCTAATTTCTGGTACATTTTCTTACTCCATATCTACCTGCCTATTTCTGGCCTTATAAGGAATAGTCATCTTTCACAATTCCCTGGTGTTAACTCAAATCTCAATATGCCTACATGATTTTCTGTTTGGCTAGCTTCTAGCTCCTTGGACTTCTATACTGGATGATGATTCTCTGGGACAGACTTCTGCTTCACAGTGTCTAGGGACCTTTGTTTATCATCCAACTCTACCCACTGGTGTATGAATAGCTATCTAATGCCATAAAAAATTTCCTTATCTTCTTTCCAATTATTTTTCCTTTATACATTTACAGAAGCTTCTTTCATTGCTGTTCTTTCTGTGGCCTAATTGAGATCATTCAGCGTTTCCAAGTTTTTGTCATTTTCTTTCCATATTCCACTTGAAACTCTCTACAGCATGTTAGCTAGTCTTTAATCAAATATATTTTCCCCTAAATTAATGAGCTATAAACATTTTAAAATTTTGAAGGTGGGGATGGACTTTATATAGTCTAGGGTCTTATAGTTTTTAGTAAGAAAAACTAAAGCTTTCTTTAATCTTTAAGAAAGTCAGCAATCATTTTAGAAAGACCAGTACTGCCTCTTGTGCTATATCAAGTGAATTTGGAATAATCCTGGAGAGAGACATAACTTTTAAAAGTTACAAATGTAGTACTCAGAAAGCTAGAATACATGTGAATGAAGAAAAACTTAGGTGAAGGCTGGATTTGTTGGATTTCAACTTTTTATATCATGTTGAGGTGTGGGAGACTGTTATCAAATCTATGTCTATAACAACATTCTTATCCCCATTCATGTCAAATGTTGCTCCGGTCAGACCCCTGAGGTCCATTCTCTGGTCCTTTAGGTAAACAATGCCTGATAAAGTTGGGATAATGTGAATTGTGTTATAATTAAATGCAAACATCCTGAGCATAGTGTCTTCCTGGAAGAGTGAAATGAAGGTAAACTGTATCACTCCATACTGAAGAAACCTGAAAATCTTATATTCTTTTAAATCTGTATCTGGCAATCAACATATTCTCAAGTCATATTGAGGAATAGAAATTGCTAAGTTGATGTTTGAGTGAAATTGTATTCATAAGGTATCATTAGAAAAATAATTTGGCAAAACCATGTAAGTAGTGATTTTCACAATTCTGAACTAAGCACTCAACTAATCCGAAATATTAAAAACAACCCTTATCTCTTCTTTCCAATTGAAATCTTGTTCCTTATAAATACCATCAAAAAGACCATATCTGGGTTAAATGTAAACATTACAATGCTTTGTTAGTGTTGCAATTTGTAATAACCACTTTTCTGCCTTTGAAAATCACTGATTATTCAGAGATAGTTATAGAGAGCAAAATATCTGTATTACCATCATCATCATGCGATATACAAAGACTGATTACCTTCCATTTTGTTAAAAGTTCTTGTTGGAACTGAGTTAATAAGAGACTTTATAAGCATATTGTCCTTCTTTGATGAAATTGTTCATAGAAATGCAGAGAAAGAATTTTAATTATTTAATTGTTATAGAAAGACTTTGTCTATTGCACAGTGTTTGTGATGGCTGAAAATATCTCCTTATTAATGCATTCATTGATTAAAATTATAAAGCAAATTTTAGTTTCTCATATATAAATGTAACTTTAGTCTCATTGAGACTTGCATTCAATAATTTAGAGCTACATTCAATTTAAGATTAATAAGGTTATCCTTTTTGGCTTATATATATGATTGGTAGTAATAAATTAGAATTATTTTAAGTGTAACTTTGTGTCTTGGTTACTTTCCTCTCCTTACTGGGACAAAATACCTGACACCCAAAGTGAAGAAAGGAAAGCTTACAGTTATTTAGCTTATTTAGCTTACAGTTTCTGGAGATTTCAGTCCATAATCAGCTGGCTCCAAGACAGGGTGGCATGGCACTGGGGGGACACTTCAAGGCAGCAGCCAGAGCAAAAAGAGAAAACAAGCCTCTTCTCCTCCCTTGTATTGTACAAGGGCTACTCCCCTCCCTTCAGGACGGGTCTAACACAAAATGACTTGCCTTCCTTTGCACAGGATGAGGATATTTACTAAGTAAGAACCCTGGCTCCCTGCTGAGTCTCTCAGTTAAACTTCTAAACTGCTCAAGTTAACACAATGCATCAACTATAACACTTTGTAAAGAGCATGAGTTATTTACAGTAGTTTTGGGGGATTTGTAAGTTTTACATTAAAACACACACAATTTTTTTTCATAAATGATAGGCAAAAATGGAATGAAGAACAAGAAATAGTTGTTATAAGTAATACGTTTATAAGCCAGGTCACAGTATCCTTATGTACAAAATTAGAGTAAGTATGGTTTCAATGCAAACTCCTTAGCCCTGACACTCCTCAGGGAAGCAAGACCTCCCAAATCAAAAATGTACAGAAATGGGAGACACAGAAAGGAAATTTTCATGTTTCAGTACTCTCTGATAATATATAAGCCCAATCATTACAGACTATTGACTTTGAAGGATTCAGTTAAACTACTTACTGGTAGGAACTGAAGTGAAGTAATTGAGATTTAGTAAAAAAGGAAAGAGTCTGTACTTGTTTTGAAAATGTTGCTTATTGGGATTTGACTTGTGAAATTAATGTTACACTTGGAAATAAATGAAACTTTGAGGAGTTAAGAAAGTGTTGTGGTTTGATCGATCAATATAATTTGTCAATTCAGCTTCTCTGTTATCTATGTAACGCTTACCTCCAGTCACCTACGAGTACACTGTGCTGCTGTTCACCTAGTGGCAGCCCCACTGTATGATCGGAAATCTTGTATGTGCTTTCTTGTGGCATATTTGTCCACAGTCTCATAATAATGAATTGTAGTCTTATTGAAAAATTTGTTGGTGCCAGGGAACAGAAATGACATTTTTCACTACAAAAATCTAGCAATTTAGATTTCTACTCAATGTTCTCCATTTCTATTTCATATTTCTGGAGGAAAGAGACCTAAAGGTGATTAAACTTAAATAATAGTATTTTATGCCATCCCAGAAGTAAAACATGAGAAGAGAGGTGACATATTTTTGAATTGTAATGATATGTTTCATTCACAGGCGTGGAGAAGTTTTTGAGTGTTTAAATATTCATTTAACGTGTCCAGACAGTTTAAAATATATACATTTATTCATTTCATCAATCTACTTATATGAATCTATCCTAGAAAATCTTGAACACCAAAAGACTTCATATTTAGATGTTCATGGTAGCATCATACTAGTAGCTTTATGCTGGAAACCATATAACTATTGGAAAATGAATGTGTTTGGAATTACACAGAGTTTGTGTAGTATTGTGCATAATTATAATAATGCTAATCACAATATAAAATAATGGAGAAAGTGCTTACGTGGTACTCCTAGGTTAAAACAACAAAATAGCAAGGCTGTACAAACAGCATAGCACACCTTGGCACAGGGGAGCAATGAAAAGACCTGTACCCTCACTTTGGCAGTGATCCTGTTTGTGAAATGTGATGACAGAGAATCAGGTAGTGAGAATACTGTTTTCTTGTTTCTAATTTTCTGCATTTGTTACATTTTCTCTCAAAAGCATTCATTTCAATTAATTAAAAAAATATAAACATTCAATTTAGAGTCTTATTTGAATTTCTCCAGTTCTTAGGTGGCAAAGGAAGTCAATTTTAAGCTCAAACTCCTGTGTTCAGGCTCCTTTCCAGAGTTGAATCCTAACATCCTTAATAAACAGCTTAGCCCTAAAGCTGGCTGAGAGCTGTCCTTCCACCCTCAGCTCAGCATGCTGCCGCCTCTTCATCTCCAGTCCTGAATCACATTAGAATCCCTTCTCCCTGAGCCTGTGGCCTGTTCCCCAGAGCCTCACCAGGGCCTTTCTTCTCTCCTCTCTTGATTTCCCTTCTGAATCTTCCTGGCATACTCATTCCAAGGCCAGATGGCTGATGTTGTGCAGCATTAACACTTCCCCTCTGCAGTGTTAGAACTGTTGAAAATCTATCACCCACACTGCCCTGGTAACCAGATTTCTACCACAGCAGGTTCCTGGTAGGATTGGAAATTGAGCTGAGGCCAGGGCTAGTGAAACTGTCCTACAGGAAGTTAGCCACTATGCTAATGTGGCTTTGCGTCATTCATGTGGAACACTTGGGAAGTATGAAAAATGCTTGATGAGGATCTATTATAGGGAAAGCTGGTTGTTTAGAGAGGCATCAATTGTGTTCAGCGTAGTTTAGCAACTCAGAGTTTGGTTAGTAGACTTTTCAGTTTTGCCTCAGAAATCAATATTTCTGTTTCTTATGTCAAACTAAGCTACAGTTAAGAGATTTTGCAGACATTTATTTCTCATAGGCTTAGGTAGGGTATAGATCCTAATTTGATTTGGCTACTGGTGCATCTGGAAAATGTGGAAAAGCATCATATTCTTCACAATAGTAGAAGAAGAAAAATGTGCCTCACGCTTTTGTTACCAGAATCCTAGACCACATGGGACCTGATTTGGGAGAGTTGCCACAAACCAGTTCTGGCCACTCACTCCAGAAACCAAATGGGACAAGCAATATTGGAAGAAAGGGAAGGAATTTATTGAATATAGCTATCTGGGAAAGACCAGGTATATCAAGTACCTTCAGTACTGTTTTTAGGGGTGCTAAGATGAGTTCTTAGATTATATAGCAAAGGGGCCAGTGGTATGGGTAAATGGTTTCAGTCAAAATGTGGTTCAATCAGTTATCATCTTAGGATTGGTCAGGCAGGTCCTTGTTGAAGGACAAGAAAGTGTTGTTGCCTGAAGGTTAGTTTTGATTTATCAGCAGATGCTTGTTTATCAAATATGTTGTTCCTGGAATCTAAAGTGACCATAGGACAGAATGACTCAGAGCAAAGGAGATAGATGCAGAACGAAAGCAGAGTTATTCATTGGTATCTGCAGGCCTAAGTGAAGAGTTAGTGTTATTGATCAAAAGCAAACTCCAACTCCACATTAAACTTTTGGTTTGGTTTCAGAATAATCCTAAATAAGTTTAAACTGCTCTGGTCAAATCATTATGCAAGAGATGTTGAAAGACAAGTATGGATAGATATCGAATCTAAGTTTTCAAGACGGTTGCAACACAACTGTAGAGACTCCTCAATCTGCTGCCTTAAGTAGAAGAGCACTGAAAAAAATAGAAGGGAGCTAACTACCACCAGGAGGTATCTGTTGAAGTTCAATTCAAGGACATATGTCTTTTTGTCTTCCCTCTCTGCCATTCTCAGGGAAGGGCAATATGTTAGTCAGTTTTCCATTGCTGTGACATAATGCCTAAGATAAATGGATAAAACACAGAATATTTATTCTGGCTCACAATTTCAGAAGTTTTGTAACTGTGTAGTGGTTCTGGTAGATTCCTAGTTCTTATATACAGCAAGCAAAGAATTGCAAAGTGTACCCTCAATGGTGAGGGAAAAGCATCCATATGAAGGTCATAAACAGAGAAATAGTGCTGGAATGACAGAAAAGGCACACTCTGCAGACAAATCAGGCTTTTGGTCTCCAAAGTGGGAAAGGAAAAAAAAAGGAGCAACACGTGCTTTGGTCTGGGGTTATATAGAATGCTCCTAAGGTGCTGTCCAAGCTCAAGTGTTTGGAAGGGAACAAAGTCCTCAGCCCCCAATATTCTGTCTGTATTAGTTTCAGTCCATAGTTGACTGGCTCCAATGTTTCTGTAGGGCCTGTGGTCAGACACAGCTTCCTGGAGGAGAGGATATGGTAGAGCAAAATTGAGCTGCCTACCCCGTGGTGGCCGGGAGGGAGGGCGGAGCATAGAGAGAGAGAGAGACAGAGACAGAGAGAGAGAGAGACAGAGATAGAGACAGATAGAGAGAGCTCATGCTAATGAGCTTCCTTTTTCTTTAACTTTTCTTTCTTTTCAGTAGGAGCCCAGGACAGGTTAGGTTTTCTCCATCTGTTTGCTGCCCCGTATGCTAACCATTTCTGGAAACACCCTCACAGACACACAGACACACACACAAGTGTGCTTTATTAATGTCCTAGGTGTTTCTCAGTTCACTTAGTTGACAATCAAGATTAAGCATCATAAGAAGCTTTTCCTTACACTGGATTCCTCAAACACATTAAGATGGCTAAACATTAAAGACAACATTCAAGGACAGAAAAAGGAAGTGCCTTGTGTCTTGTGTTCCTGTTAAAAAGCAGATAAAGGCTGTACTGTTAGGGATCATTTTGAGAGTTCATTTACTAGAGAAATTCCTCTGAAACTGTAGAACATTGGAGATCACAAAGTATAGAAGAAGTACCCTCCACTTGCGTGTGAGACTGCCTCTTCTGTTGCTTCCTGGGACTGGCATTTGCCCCTGAGTAATGTTCTCTCTTTTAAGCAGTCCGAGACAGAGAGAGGAGAATGCCCTGAGTACAGAACAACACAATAAAACAAAACAAAATTCCAAAGTACCTTTTGCTGCCTCAATGGTTAGAAAATGGAAAATAGATGCTCTTAATTCAATTACTAACAAGGGTTTAAAAAATGAGTCTCATAATTGTCCAATAAACAGCAATTGTAGAACACTGTACTATCTTGTAAAGAAAAAACTACTAACTATGAAACTTAAAAATATACTATACCTTTTTAAAATCATGCTTTCCATGTCTTAATTTTTCATTGTTATACATTAATATTAATTATCAAATCCCTCAAAGGAGATACAGCTCAGCCTCTTTCAATCTCTCAGAAGCTCTGTGAAAAGCCGGGAGCATCCCAGAGAGACTTCATGGAAACACAGGACAATTGGGAAACTCTGGCAAATGAGAACAAACAATAAATCTACCAGTAGAGAACCAACCAGGCTCAAAGAGACTCTGGAAACTATGAAATGCCTTTAATGGTTTGGTAGCTCATGCTGAATTCTGGCACCATCTTTGGCAAAATGAGTAAGAAGGAATCACAGATTGAGCTCTTTCATGCCAATAATGAATGTAATGGAAATTGACTTCTTTCCATTCCAGCTGTAGCAGCAGGAATAGGTTTTGCTGCCAACAAAAAACTCTATCGTGGTTTAGATGTGAAATGTTGGTCAAATCAAAGGGCAGCAGCAGCATTTTGTGCAGACACTACATATAAAATTGCCAGTCTCTTCTGAAGCTTTCTCCTTAACACCTGCTTTGAGATTGTTTATCCCCTTCTAGCTCTCTAATTAATGAGCTATCCATCAATGTTCATTGCTAATATTAACAACTATCATCTGTATATTTGTTTGTAATTTTTTTTACATTATCTTTATTAATCCCTACAGCTACTCTGTGAGCTAGCTATTATTATCTCCTTTATTCCTGGGCAGAAATCAAATTCAGAGATGTGATTTGGGTAGCTTACCCTAAGTAATACCCTAACTGTAAAAGCTAGCATTGAGTCTATTAAAAATCAACATTGGACGGGGCTGGCTAAGATACAGTTTTTACCCTGGGGAAACTTATTTTGTAGCTAGAAAAATGAGGGATACAGATAAAGAAGAACATTCAGTCCAGTGTTAGATGTGGCCAGTGAAAGGTACATAAGAAAAGTACAAAGAGAAAAATCTGTCATTTTGGGAGAAGGTCTACACAATTTAATTGGTCTTTTCTAAGGCAGAAGTGAATTAAGTAATACTTTCCATATCTTTCTGAACTGACATACTGTGTTTGATATTCTCTCCACATATACATGACATGCATAAGCTTTCTGATGATCTATGTTCCAGTAATAGGCTCCACTTTCCAATTAAGATATCAGTATCCAATTAAGATATCAGTAATTCAAGATAAGCCTGAACTCTTATAATAATTAAGTTCATGTATTGTTTCAGGGATGGCCATGATGGGGAAAGAAGGAAGGACATAGTAATTTAATGGCTTAAGAGGAAAATGAAAATATCCAGGAAACAAACACCATAGAACAGAGGGATTCAGTATCTAACTTTTAGAATATGGTTCAGTGGTGCCTTGGTTCACAAACTTAATTTGTTCTACCAACTAAGGTCAC
>RJWT010015495.1:0-20397 GCA_004365215.1 Cuniculus paca | reverse complement strand
GGTTTGGAGATTCAAAGTGAAAGAGGAAGCATGACAGTAAAGGGCTCCTGAGCTCAGCATACGATACTTTTTAGTATTTTAGAATCATTTTACAATATTTGCAAAAGAATTTTCTGACAAAGCCTAAACTAACTACATTGAAATACATCAGTTATAGTATAATGGTTAGGAAGCTGACTTTGGAGTCAGATGGCCTACATTTGAATCTCAGTATCACGAATGTCTAGGTGATGTGACTTTGGTTTTCATGTCATTTGGCCGTAAGATATGCAGAGTCACAGTGGTAACCTGTGCAGTTATTGTTAGAATCGAAGGAGCTGAGGTACATAAAACCCTTTGCGTAACAGCTGGCTTATGGTGAGTGCTTCATAAACTGTCCCTGTCATCACCACCATGGGCATTACTAAAATGTAGGTCTGATATCAAGGCCTTGCAATGAAGTCATTGATGAAAAGTCGGAGGCTAGCACTGCCAGGGTTTTGTTTGTCCTGGTCACGGTGAGTTCTTCTTTCTTTTCTTTAGACACATGGTCATTATGAAATCTATCGATCCACTTTCCTGCCCAGCTGCAGTCCCTGACCCACATTAAGAATGCTGGTTTAGGATTGACTGGTCGTATTTTGTTTCTTACTTTTTACAACTCTGATTGCCGCAATTTCAGTTTTTCCTACGTTTAAGTGAGTTCTACCATTGTGCTTGCATATCTATCCTTGTTTTTCTCTTTTTGTTTTGTTCTGCTTGTTTTTGCCAGTTCTTTCCTAAACCAGTAAAATGTCTGAGGTGGGACTTTCCAGGAAGGACAAGGAATTCGGTAATTTTCTGCCGAATGCCTGCTGTAGGGATTACCATTGCTGTCTGTGTGCTGTTGTGGCAGGAGCAGTGTCAAACCTACCTTGGGTAGGAGAGAGAGACTGGGCTGTGCACTGCCCAGAAGAGTTTTCTCCATGACTCGGGAGCCACTTCCTCCTGAGCGGCCTACCATCTCCTACTGTCATGGGTATCTGTGGCCACTGCGGTGAGGTTGAGAGTTGTTAGTTTGGGGCTCACTGGGGCTCCATGTTTAACTGTGAGACCACTTACATGTAGGTTATAGCAGCAGTGGAGCAGTTTTTCCTATTTTACTGTAACAATCCTGCACCTGGCCCACCCTATGTGTTTTCAGAGCTCTGTTGTTATATATAATTGTGAGGGAGCAGCAGGACCTTTGAAATGAGATGCTCATCTTTTTTGCCCAAAATTTTGCTATTCCTACCCAAAGGTTCTAATGAGCATGCTCTTTCAGTGTAACTCTCTCTAGGTTTTATTCCATACAATTGATCATTTAGGACCCAGAAATCTACTATATTAGTGGGTGAGGCATCTTATCGTGCATACAACCTAGAGTTAGGTTGATAATGGATGCATAACCACTACCTCAGTCCATTTGCAGCCAAAGCCCTCTGCTTCATGCTGAGACCCATATGTTTTATCTTCATTTTGGTGCTGATCTTCTCCCTCTGAGCATTCTGAATTCTCTGTTCCAGATTGGGTGACCTGGTGCCTCGATTTGCCTGGGACTCAGGAAGTTCAAGGACATGTGATTCTCAGTGCAAACACCAGAAAAGTCACCTACAAATCAGCTATCTATACCAAAGAAAACATGGTACTTAAAGAAAACAAATGCCACTGTTGTGACAAGTGCAGTGTATGTTTCCTGAATTGAATTTCCCATAAGGCTGCATCATTTTGTGTAAAAATGGACTTAGGGGGAAACATCGTTAAACCAGGAATTCTTGTTCTATTAGCACCCATGTTCAGAAGTCCTCCCAATTCCTTTTTTCAGCCTATTTGAAACTGTCGTGCTAGGTTCCTCCATCTGTTCTTAAGAAACTTTCTTCTGTTCACAATTGGGAGCCACATCTGTTAGTGTATTTCAGAGTTCTTCTTTCCAGAATCTCATAAAAATTCTTGCCTTGATGGATGTTATATCTGGCTCCTTTGTCTGTCATGATACTTTCTATTTATTTTTCTTTTCAACTCTATCTCTTCTCCCCATCACCACAGGAGTCCTCCATCTCCTCCTGGTAGCCTGAGTTGCCTGAGGAGGGTCAGTCCCCGCTTCTGTGAAGTTGCACCACTTCTCTTAGTTTTCTTTTACTCTGACTGAAATATATTCATTCGACACCTATTATTTCCTGGACATTGTGCTAGGCCCAAGGTCAAAAAAGGAAAGGAGATTAAGATTCTGACACTGTCATAACCATGACAGTGGAAGAGCCGACTCAGGTTTGTTCTGTACCCACAGCTTCCCTTGCTCCTTTTGAGAATGGCGCCTGAATATCTACAAAGAAATACATTTTCAGTTGTTAAATCAAATTCAGATGCTCCTTCCAAATCACCACAACAAGGAAACCAGGAACACAAATGAAGTTTTCGATCCCAGATTGCTGTTCCTGTTTAGCGCCAGTAGAGGGCGCCCGCAGACAATGTACTAATGTACTTGCATTTCTACCAGTAAACTTGCTCTGTTTATATTATTTCTCCCCCAGAAAGCCCTGGATTTAACCAGTTCTCTGGTCACTAGGAAATTATCCCTATACCTTATTCTTCTGTGGCTTGAAATGTCCAGCATTATAATGAAAGCAATTCGAAATTCATAATTTTCTTCACAGATAAAAAGTTAGTTTCTAGATAAGTGTCTCTTGATAGAGAAAGAATTCTTGACTTAAATAACCCAGACCTGACTATAGGGAGTGCAGATGAGGGTGTTGTTAAGAACAAAGCCCTTTAAAGCCAGATAAACCTGGCTTTGACTTCCAGCACTGCCTTTTATCGCCTCTTTGACTAAGAGTGAGCATTTTATTGTCTGTTCCTTGGTTTTCTCATCTGTGAAATGGGGCAGTAGCTCTGCCTACTTAATAGAGTTGTTATATAATACTTCTTCCAATCAGTTCAGTGGTGCACAGTCATAAGTAAATCGCATCCTCTTTTATCATTTTACAATCTCTGAAATCTCACTTTCAGGTTTCCCATTCTGTGACCATCACATCATACACACAGCTCACCCACTCCAGCAACTCTCTGACATCATCTCAATAAGCCACTATGCCAGTGGTTGTACCATTTTTCCACGATGGACTGATTTCCCATTACATCCTCCTTAGCATAGAGTCCTAGCTCTAGCATTAAATCCACTGCAGAACAAGTGCCTTTAAATCTACAGGCCCTCTCTCTTCATCATGACTACCTGGGAAACCCCTAACCTTGTTTAATTGATTTACCTCCTCAGTGTATCTTGGGAGTTGAATATTACTGGAGAAAAGCAGTTCACTGAGTTGCCTAGATTGGCTTTAGATTTATGATCTATTGATGTAGGTGGGCATTCAACAGAGTCAAACTATACAGATGGTCTTCATGCTGCTATAACAGAACACCAAGACTGGGTAATTTATAAATGCAGAAACTTATTTCTCATGGTTCTGGAGGCCGAAAATTCCAAAATCAAGGTGGTAGCAGGTTTGGTGTCTGGTGAAAGCCTATTCCCTACAGATGGCACTGTCATGGTAGAAGGGACAGAAGGGTAAAGGCAGCTGAATGCTGTGAACTCACAGGTAGAAGAACAAAAGAGAACCAATTCCCTCACCGCTTTTATAAGGCCCAAATACCACTCAGCAGAGCAGGAGACTCAGGAGGGCTCACGAAGCGGAGAGCCTCATGACTCAGCACTTCTCAAAGACCATGCTTCTTGCTACTAGTTTCAAGATGAATTTTGAAAGCAATACTATCACTCAAAAAAAAAAATAGTACCATTTGCTTTCCTTTTCTCCAAAGCTCTTAGGCCCAGTATTTTTGCTCCTCGAAATCTTAACAGTTCCCCCGCCTGCCATCACTCTCATTTTTATGTATCATGGAGAAAAGTACGTGCTACTGAATGAGAATTACTGCACTTTCTTATCATCAAAGGCTTCATCTATCCACTTCTTTACCTCTAGCCCCACCCTTAGACAAGAACGAAGTCCTGTCTGGATACCTGCAGCTTAGAAGGTCTTCCTCTGGTCTTGTTCTAGCTGTTCTCCTCCTTACTGGCTGAGAAGTCTGTCTGAAGGAACATCCTCACCTAAACTTTGTGCCTTTGTTGCCTTTTAGATCACCAGGGACTAAGAAATTCCCTACCCATATGACCAAGTGTTGCAAGAGTGCCTTCCTGGTTTGTGCAGTAGCTGTTCCAAAGACAGTTGATTGCAAAGAAGCACAAACAGAGTTCGAACATGTAGGCTGCTGTGTCCACATTCATGTGTGTGAGGGTCTTTACTGGGAGAAATAAAGCTGGGGGTCAAAAGGGAAGGGATATGGATATGGGCTTGAACACAGGGACCTGCACTGGTATGCTTGCTACAGGCTGTCAAATATCAGTGATAGATCGGTTGCTTCTTGTGTAGCAGCCAGCCAAATTAAGCCTTGCTACACACCTCTTCATCAGGGAGGTTCCAAAGTCACTCATAGGCCATATCTTGGCAAGTCAAGCTGAACCCTCTGTCCTCAGCATCTTCAACTGTACTGAAGCATGTGATGTAGTTAGCCACATTCTCTTTGAAATAGTTACCCTTCAAGGCTTCCTTGATACCACACTCTTGACTCTCCTTGACCTTACTGGCCATGTTTCCTGAGTTTGCTTTGATGAAGTGTCCTTCTCTACTAGACTTCTTATCACTGAGGTGCCCCACAGAGCACCAGCTAGTATATCACTGCACCATGGCCAGACTCGACAGCTTTTAAAAGCAGCAACCAAATTATATCATTTCTTCCTGAACAATCACCAGTATATTTAGAATAAAGTTCAAACTCGGGATCCCTATTCGTGGGCCAGGCCCCCGCCCCCTCTCCCAGGCTCCGTTTGCTGTTCTTGGCTTCTCTCACACAATGCGCACCACACCCATCCTCCAGCTCCGGAAACAGCCAGTTCTTAGAGCAGGGCCTGTTCCTAACGCTGGTCTCCCTTAGCTGCCCTTCTCTGGATTGTACCTTGGTTTTTCCTGCACTCCATTCAACTTTAGCTCAAGAGCTTTCTCTAAAGCGGTCTTCCACAGTATGCAATACAGTATGACTAGCTGCTGCTCCAGCTTCTCGTCGCCCCATTATCTTACTTTATTTTTCTTCACTATTTGAGCCAGAAATGCTCCTTTTTTTGCATGTGCGTGCACTGTACCATAAACTCCTTGAAGCAGGGCCTTGTTTCTTTCACTGTTAGATCACCCAAAGACAAGGACATATCTGGCATTTGGAGGTAACAAGGAGGTATTTGTGGAATAGCTGGGGTCCATACACGATTTAGAGAGAAAATTCTGACTTTTTTTCTGAGAGGGAAGTAAGACTTTCAGTTTCTAAAGCTAATTTGGAACAGCGTGTGGGTGACTGATTATTTAGCTATTCCTGAGGGCGGTCAGGACCTTAGTCACAGGACTTGCTCCTCTATTTAAAGTCTTCTTGCGAACTGAGATTAGAATGTGTCCAAAGAATTCCCATTTCTGTTTCAGAGGACTGTGTGGTATGGGGTTTGTTCTTTTCACCTGTCTTCTCTCTACCTCTTCTCTCTAACTGGATACTGATTCTCTTTTTAAATGTCTAGGGAACAGAAATACCTAACTCAGACACATAGAAGGCTTTTCATATTGAAAGTTATGGGTAAAATGAATAATTTTAATTTTAATTTTCTTCCGTGGAGAAAAATTCGATTCACATTTAGTAGTGAGCGTGAGAACAGTAACTATCTGGGAAAGACAAATATCAACCTACTTACCAGTTTGGAGTAAGTAGGCATAAGCAGGTAACTGATACTCAGCCCAGGAGAACACTATTGAAAGTCCTGCAAGTCAGCTTCCAGCAGCCACAAACCAGCAGCCAAGTGGAGTGTGTCACCTACAGATGCAGAATGTAATTAATTACACTGCTAGTCCATTTCTGATGACAAGAGTTACTATTTGGCCTCTTTCACTAGGCCTGCCCTCTTCCTAGGAAGGGTAGAAAACTAACCACAATACCTCTTAGGCATCTAGGATCTGGAACTAGACTGCGTTGTGCCCATCGGATTTACTAGATGCTATCTGGAAGGTGGCAGTGAAGAGAAGGTGCTGTCTTAGTTACTTTTCTTGTTGCTGAGACGAAATACCCCAAACCCAAAGCTGAAGGACAGCAGGCTGATTTGGCTCAGAGTTTGCAGCGGTTTCAGCTCGTAGCCGGCTGGTTCCAAGGCAGGATGGCATGGCAGAGAACAATCACAGAGGAGAAACAGTTCATGGCAGGCAGAAAGTAGAAAGCAGAAGACAGCAAAGTAGCAAGCGCCGAGCTATAAGCCACAAGCAGCGACCCTCTTTCCATCCCTTATATCTTATTGAGGCTACCAACTCTTAGGGAAGGTAGCACTCATGCCCAAGGTGGGGCAGATTTAATCCTAGTGTCACACCGTGAATCAATCCAGCATCACGTCCTTGGTCCCAGCAGCACACACCCTAGATCCAGCCACCTCCGAAAAGCCCCACCTCCGACTGAATGATGCTTTGGGAGACATCTCATTACAAGCCACAACACATGCCTTCTTATGACTCCTTGGCTGCTGCTGCTGCTGAGCAAGAACCCAGTGGCGGCTATGACTACAATGAGGCCCTACTCGTGCAATTTCCCCAGTGTTGGCCTCCGCATAGGCAACTCCCAAAAAGAATCAGGTCTTATGGCTTTAGGAGGTGCTATAGGGGGACCAGAGCTTGTTGGCATATGTTGTCATTGCAGAGTTTGCAGACAATTCTCTTCTGCACCAAGATGGGCTCATTCCACAGACTCTTCCACCAAATACTTCTCCAAAGTTCTTATGTCCTCAATACTTCAACAGTTTGTTAGTGCTTACAGATTTCAGGGACACATCCTGCCATTCATATAGTGTCCAAGGAGTTCACTAACTAGTAGGAAAATCTCCTAAAAGGATCCGAGCTAGCATTTATGTGAGTCTTTCCTAGAGACAGATGGCATTAGTCAGTGGCCTTCCATTCTGGTCATCTGTTAGTATGCCCCCTGTGTTGGCGAATCCTTGCTCTGTGTAATAATCAAAATCTCCTTCTCAAGGATGGCTGCACAGGTTTGCAACCTATGCTCAGTCACACAGGTTCCTGTGCTGAGCTTAATGCTCTGGTCTTACTATCTGGTAAGTCTTAATGATTTTGAACAAGGGACTCCACATTTCTATTTTGCACCAAGATCTGCAAATTAAGTAGCCAATCGTGATATTCTATCACTTTAGAGCCTAGAAATTATATCTTCTTTGAGCCCATCCTTAACCTCAGGACCTCTTTCTACTCAAATCGGCACACCAACAGTCCTATTAATTCTGTCTCTACCTGAATCACAAATCTCCTCTTCCCTTATCTCCATTTCAGGCTTAGATTACACTGCTAGCTTCCTATTTCCCAGCCTCCATATTTTCTTGGCTGTGGTCAATCACCCCAGGCTCAAGGGAATCCCGCAAAGGCAGCATCAGGTGCTGGAGATGAACAATTTTTACCTTTCTCTGATCAATTGATTCTAAGCTTTGGCTCCCCTGCGAAGAATTTTTAAAAATCTTCTGCCTAAATTCAACTCCAGAGATTGTAATTTAAGTGGCCAGGGATACGAAGTATGTATTATTTTTAAAAGTTTAACACTTTCAGCACCTACCTGACAAGTGTGAGGTCCTGAGTTCAATTCCCGATACCAAAAATAAATAAACAAAAAATTAATTAAAAAATTAATACTTTAATATCCTTTTCAATTATACATCATTTTTATTAGTGTATGTTTGTGATGCATAATAATTATATTCATCTTGAGAAATTGATACATTTACATATCTTCTTTTATGATGTTGGTATTCAATTTTTGTAAGATCCCAAGTGGCCAAATATGAAACAATGATTGGGATTCACAGCTGCCACACACCTGGTCACACCCATAGTAGACTGGATGAGGGACCTGGAGCAGTTTGGAATTATGTTACTTTATTGGAATGGCTTTGTCTTTTGAGTTTTTCTTCTCTAAAAGTCTACATTAAAGCTTTATATTCCATGGTTTTGAGTAATGGGCAATAGTCAAGAAGGTAAAAAAACACACTTTAGGATATTGATAATAACAAAGGTGAACATTTTTTGTTTGTAATATAGAAGGTACAAAGAGTTGTTACGGATGTCATTTATCAATAGATCCAGAGAAAAGAGGTCATATCCCTTTTCTCTCAGTAAAACCACCTAATACTTATTTCACCTGTTTTAAGTGTAAATTGGTTGTGGAGTTTCCCAGAAGGATTTGTTTTCAGACCAATATTGCAGACTTCAAAAATTGTGTACTACTCCAACTCTTTCAGTATTTCATGGTCTTATCCCATCCCATAGGATTAAGAACTCTTCATCCTCAGTCAGAACTCAGATAGCCTGAAGGACTTGCTGACTCAGTGAGTCAGGGCTGCTGACCTCATCATAGGCAGTATTCTCACTCCCATCTCAAACTTCTCTACTGTTGTGCCAGGGACTCTGAATGGAAACCAGAGTGAAATAAAAAAGACCAGGACAACCTGAGGCTTATAAAACTAAGAACTAGTGTTAATGGTGAAAGAGGAAAGGTGGAAGATACTAAGCATAAATTAATATGGTGAAAGAGCCCTATGGGCATTTGGTTCATTTTAGAGGACAATAAGGAGCTTATAATCCCCAGTAACCTTCCTCCTCCTTTCATGTGACCACCTCTGCCATTTTCCTTTGCTGTTCCAAATGATGTCAGTGACTTAAAATTATTCCCAACTTAAATCTATATTATGATAGATTCATAATCCTGAAACTGAATGAAGAATTATGTGCATGCTCATAGAAGACCATAACCATATGCACCGAAATTCCTCAAAAGTGTGAAACTAGGGGGAGGGGACAGGAAGGGAGCAATGGAGGGTAAAAATAACCACAGCACAGTGTGTTATGTGCATGCATGAGTTTACCACAATGAAACTTATTAATCTGTATAGTTAATAAAAAAGTAAAAAAAAAACACTGCTTTATGTTTTCAAGTACAGAAAAGCCTTTTAATAAGGACTGCTGTAAAAATTTGCCTAGATATAACACAATAACTCTCATCCTCTGGCCTGTCCTCTCTGGCTTGCCCAAGGTATATTCTGGGTGTTGTGTGTAGAGGATTGTGGAGGAAAAGATTATGCCAGTGAGGAGGCACAATTGGGGTTCCCCAGTCCAGAGTCTTGTCTTTTCCTAGCCGTTTTCCTGGTCTGGGCTAACAGGAGAGTGACACCTAATGGGAATTCCTAGACTAGCTTCTTGTTGCTGAATTGTTAGTCCCAGCCAAACACAGGACTCCATTCTGTACATTGATCTGTGAACAGAAGCTGACGGTGACCACCGGATGGCAGCAAACCTTGCCAGGCCGAGAAGGGACCTGGGTTGGAGCTGCCCAGTGTAAACTGTGCGGGGCAATGATGGCGGCCATTTTCTTAGCCTCAAGACGCTGTAACCGTGTATGATAGAGAAGACTGGAGTTTGGATTTCGCTGGGGGTCTTTTTGAACCCCATTTATTGTACTGAGTCAGGGATTTATTATCTTTTTAATCACCTCACTCCATTCCTGTATCATAAAAGGCAGGCAGCTCAATTGTTCTTCACATATCTCTAAGGGAGTAAAACTATGACTGATCATAAATAAGCAATAATTGCTAAAGTATGTAAAATCAACTGTGCAAACTGCAGAACATAAGTTGTGGTTTCATTTGTTCCTAGCAGTGTTACAAATGCAAATTATTCTTTATGAGAGAGAGACAGAGAAAGAGAGAGAGAGAGTGAATTCTATTTCAAGGACAGACCTGTCACTCATTTTCTGGCCCACAGCCATTTATTTAATGGTAGACTTCTAGAGGGGGGTGGCATTCTTACTCCTTTACTGGTCAGTGTAATAGGTTTTGGAATTGGTGCTGCTTTCCCGGCTCTATCTCTCTGAGGACTGCCAGTCCAGTCTCCATGGAAGACCACAAGCTTGAACTTTGCAACCCTCGTTGCTTGGACATGACTAACTGGAAAGGGCAAACCGCTGACTTGGGCTGTATCCGTCTCATTTTCTCTTGGTCTGAGGCTCACAGAGAATGGACATTTGGAAATAAATTCTGTAGATCATGGAGTGTTAAGAAGAGGCCTTAAGCTGTACTGAGAACTGAAAACTTGCCAAAACTATGCCTGGACTTTCTACTCTACTTCAGCCATATTTTTTTTATGATTTTGCTATACCTGAAAAATTATGCATATGCACTCTCTATATATTGATGCTTCTTTCCAACCTACTGACATACTGGGTCAGATAATTCTTTGTTATCAAGTCCATTCTATGCATTTCAGGGTCTTTTCAGTGCCTGTGGACTTTATCCACTCTATGCTAATAGCAGCCCTCTCAGTTGTGGCAACCAAGAATAAAATATCTCCAGATGTTGCCAAATGCCCACTTAATAAAGCCACTTCCAGTTGAGAATTACTACATATGTATATTCCTGTATGTCTGTCTGTTTATCTATCTTTCTACCTATTTTAAACCAACTTGACTCATTACCTATTTCTTGCAGACAAAATCTTATTAGGACAATGAGAAAATAAAAAACATGGAAAGGTTATCTGAAAAGCCCAAATATGAACACAGTAAGTAAAGGGCAAAAGAAAGACCAGATATCAGCTGTTATGAACACTAGTGGGCTTTCTACTACTTTTCACAAGAGAACCCCTTTGCATAGTCTTTAAACACACCAACTTGCCTAACATTTGGTTGGCCCTTATACTAAAACCCAGGGCTTCTTGAATTAAGAGGCTTTGTTCATGGAAGGAAACACTGCTGACTATACTCCTTTATTTGTTTGAGATACCAACAATGAGGTGAATGAGGACCACAGCCAGAATAGCTTCATAGGAAGTTGAAATAATGTGGACTTGATGCTAAGGATGGCATTTTCTTGGCCCTTCCTAGCACCTGTTAAAGGGACCAGCTAAATGAAGGGAACTTTTCAGCCAATTTTGAGATTTTACTGTCAGATTGCTAGGGTAGATTTAGCTTGATATGTTGGTCTTCCTCACATTCTCTTGTTTTTTTGAGGTAACTTGCTTCATACAAGTCACAGTAGAATGGATAATCCAGAATTCATCTCGAATTTGGGTTAGCTATGGAAATATTGAAAGACAAAAAACAGGTGGGAATGCCAATTCTGCATAGCAAATGTGAGCAGAAAAAAAAGACATTTATTTTTACATTGAAAATCAGTAATTTTTTTTGATTTTGGTATCCAATTATATGAGTTTTGACAAATTCAGGGTCATATAACTACTACCACAATCAAGATACGGAACAGTTCTATCACTGTAAAAAATTTCTTCCTATTGTCCACTTCTATGCGATTCTTCTTCCTAAACCCCAATCTGGGAAACAAATTCTCTGTTCATTTAGTTTTTGCTTTTTCCAAAATGTTATATAAATGAAATTGTATAGTATATGGTCTTTGGAGTCTGGTTCCTTTGTTCAAAATAACTCATTTGAGATTTAAGGGCCCTTGGTATTTTTTCTCCTTCACTTCATTTTTCTCTGTATCTCCTTTTGGGAACCAGAGATTGAAGATTAGGACTTTCAAAAATAATTATATATACTAGGAAATTAGAAAGTCACTGAGGATGCCTAGGGGAAATTACAAAATATTTGAGAAGGCCTTACAGTTACCCCTCAAGCTGATGATTAACTCAGACAGCCTATTATAGTCACAGCAAAATGAAATGCCTAGCAAACCTGAGGAGGGGGATAATCTAATTTCCAGGGTCACGTTATTAGATTTAAATGTGCAGTTTTCAACAACAAAAAATGGCAAGGCATACAAAGAAACAGAAAAGTATAGCCTATTCAAAGGAGAAAAGAGATAGGTCAATAGAAACAGTCCCTGAGAAAGAACTGATTGCTAATTTACTTTCAAAACGATTTTAGCTGGGTGTGGTAGGGCATGCCTGTAATTCCAGAGTTGCGAGGCTGAAGCAGGAGGATTGCTGTTAGTTGCCAGCTTGGGCTACAAAGTGAGTTCAAGGTCAGCCTAAACCACGTAGCAAGACCCTATCTCAACCCCCACCTTCACCCCCCAAAAAGAAGAACATTAAAAGTTTTTAAAATAATACTCTTAAATATATTCAAAAGAAGATGTGAAGAAAGTCAAGAAAGTGATATATGAACAAAATGGAATTATCAATAATGAGAAAGCAAAAGGAAACCAGAAGAAATGCTGAGCTGAAAAATTGCTGTAACTAAACTGAAAAAATCACTAGAGGGTTTATAAAATCAGATTTAAGTGGATTGAACAAAGAATCAGCTAACATGAGAATAAGGTAATGGATGGTCTCACGTCTAGGGAACATAAAAAAGTAATGAGCTTAAGAGACCCAGGGAACACCAGTTAGCAGTCCAATATACTCATTATGGAGGTCCCAGAAGTGAAAGAGAAGATATTTGAAGAAATAATGACTGAAATCTTCTTAAATTTGATGAAAAACATAAGCATAAACATATAAGAAACTTGATGAACTCAGAGAGGCCTACACAGAGACACATCATAATCAAACTGTCAAAAGACAAAGAGAATTTTGAGAGCAGAGAGAAGTGACTTGTCACTTATAAAGAATTCTCAATAAGATTATGGACAGATTTCTCATCAGAAAATTTGGAAGCCAGAAAGCAGTGAGTCTAACATATTCAAAGTGCTAAAACAATAATAACAACTTCAAAAAAATTGTCAACTAAAAATCTTGTACCCTTCCAATTATCCTTCAAAAGTAAGAGAGAAATGAAGACATTTCCAGATAACCAAAAACTGATGGGATTTGTTACCATTAGATCTTCCCTGCAAGAAACGTGAAAGGAATCCTGCAAATTGAAGTGAAGGAACATTACTAACTCAAAGTCGTGTGCAGGACTTCGCAGAAGTAAACACACATACAATTATAAAAGCCAGTGTAACACTTGTGTGTAATTCTGCTTCTGTTTTCTGCATGATTTAAAAGACTAGTAAGTTTTAAAAAAATTAGTAAGCTAGACATTAGTATTATAATAACTTTGGTTTGTAATGATACATTTGGTTTTCTATGTAATTTGAGTTTTAAAAATTTTACTATTTTAAAAAATTAATTATTTTTTGATATGCAATAAATAAAAATATAACTCTGTGACACTAACAACTGAAAGGGGTAGGGACACAGCTATTAAAGTAAAGGAGTTATATAATATTAAAGTTAAGCTGGTATAAATTCAAATTAGAATGCTATAACTTTAGGATCTTAAATACCGATTTTAAAGATTGTAAAGGAAAAACTTATATACATATATATGCATATGTGTAATAAGTGTATACATATATATTATATATGAGAAAAGATTTTAAGCTTTTCACTACAAAAATTCAACTAAACACAGAACTTAGGAAATGTGTGACAAAGGTATGCTCTAAGGTATGCAGAAAACAAATAACAAAATCACAGAAATTACTCCTTATGGGTAATTATTGTAAATGTAATTGAGATTAGACTGTCTTTTTGAATGATTTACAGAATGGATAAGAAAACATAATCCAATAATATTCTGCCTACATGATACTCACTTTAGATCCAAAGATACAAATAGATTGAAAGAAAGAAGATAAAAAGATATCTCATGCAAATAGTAAAAAAAGACAACAAGAGTGATTACATTAATATAAAAAAAAATGGCACAAGAGACAAAGAATGACAGTATATATTAATAAAAAGATAAGTACAGTAATGTTAACAAAATTAACACACCTTAAGCTCAGTGGACTATTAAAAAATGAAGACTCAAATTACTAAAAGCAGAAATGAGAATGTGGCTAGCACTACCTATTTTTCAGATATTAAAAGGATTGTAAGATAGTATTATGAGCAATTGTACACTAAATAAACTTGAAAACCTAGATGGAAAATTACTAGAAACACAACCAAGATTAAACCATGAAGAAATATTAAATCTGAATACACCTATAACAGTAACGAGATTGATTTAATAATTAAAAATCATTGTGACAAAGAAAAGACCTGATCTTCACCAGTGAATTCTGTCAAATATTTAAAGAAGTGTCACCAATTGTTTGCTCTTTTCCAACACATTTAAGAGGGAAAACTACCTAACTCAGTCTACAAAATCCAAATAGTCCTGATATCAAAACCATTCAAAAATATCACAAGCTGGGTATGACAGTGCATGTCTATAATCTTACCTACTCAGGAGGTTGTGACAGGAAACTTCCAAGTTTAAGACCAGCCTTGGAAACTTAGCGAGATTCTGTCTCAACCTAAAAATATAATAAGGGGCTGGGGTTGTAACTCAGCTGTAGAGCACCCCTGAGTCTAATCTCTAACACCAGAAACAAAACAGCAATCAAAAAGAAACACACACACACACATACACACACACCCCTACAAGAAAACAACAGACCAATACTCTTTATAACACTGAGCAAAAAAATACCAGCAAACCAAATTTAATAACACATCACAAAATTACACATGATGAAATGGAGTCTGTTCCTGGCATTACAAGTTATTTTCACATAGAAAAATCAGTCAATATGATTCACTACATTAGCAGAGTGAAAGGAAAAAACTGAATGTTCATTTTAACTGGTGTAGAAAAAGCATAATATTTAATATCCTTTCATGATAGAAGCAGCTGAGACAAGGAAAGGAAGGAAACTATCTCAACATAATAAAATCTATATATGAAAAGCCCATAGCAAGAATCATTTTCAATGTGAATTACTGAAAGCAGAGAAATGTGAAATACTGAGATCAGAACAAGACAAAGATATGCACTTTTTGTGCTTCTATTCAAAATGTGCTGGAAGTCCTAGTCAAAACAATTGATAAGAACAGGAATAAAAGTTAACTTTGAAAGGAAGAAATACAGTTATCTCTCTTCAGAAAGAATATGATCTTAATATGTTGAAGATCCTAACAATTCCCACCAAAAACTATTAGAACCAGTAAACAAATCTAGCAAATCTAGTAGGATCCAGTCAGTAAACAACCCAAAAAGGAAATTAAGAAAGCAATTCCATTTATATTAGCATTAAAAATAAAATATTTAGGAATTAAACAAAGAAGATGAAATACTACAAAAACAATAAAATGGTTCTGAAAGAAACGAATGGGAACTAGGAATAAATAAATGGGTTCATAGACTGGAAAACTTACATTAAGATGTCAACAATATTCAAAGGAATATACAGATTTTTCAACACCTATAAAGATCCCAGTGACTTTTTATAGAAATTAAATTCATATAGAATTCCAAGGGACCTTAAAGAACCAAAACAATCCAGAAAAAGATCAGCTGGGAGACACGCATTTCCTGATTTCAGCTTACTACAAAGCTATATTAATTAAGACAGTATAGTACTAACATAAAGGCAGACATATAAGCCAGTGGATTAGAATAGATTGTCCAGAAATAAACCTTACATATATGATCAAACGATTTTCAACAATGAATCCAAACTATTCAATGAGCAAGAGACAATCTTTAAAAAAAAAAAAAAAGTACCTGGAAAATTGGATACCTACATCCAAAAGAAACAAATTGTGCCCTTACTTAATGTCATACACAAAAATCAAGCCAGACTGGATCATTACCAAAATATAGGTATTAAACTACAAAATTCTTTGAACAAGACATGGGTAAAAATCTTCACTTTCATTGGATTTTACAATGATTTCATAGCTACAACTCCAAAGACACAGATAACAATAGGAAAATCAGACTTCATAAAAAAATTTACATTGTGCATTAAAATACACTATCAATAGAATAAAATACCTGTAAATCATACATCTGATAAAGGACTAATATTCAGAATGTGGAGACAACTCCTAGAACTATAATTCCCCCCAAAAATTCCAACGATGAAACAACAGCAAAATCCTTCACAAAAGAAAACACCTCGTTTCAAAACTGAGCAAAAAACTCAAATAGGCAATTCTTCAAAGAAGATATGCAAATGGACAATAGGTACAAAAAGATGCACAATATCACTAATCATTAAGGAAATACAAATCAAAACTGCAATGAGACGGCTCCTTATACTAGTTAGTGTGGCTAATATCAAGAAACAATTTGTTTCACAGAACAAAAACCAGAAAATAACAAGCGTTGACAAGGATATTGGAGAAACTGGAAACTCTATGTATTGTTATGAAGAGTGTAAAATTGTGAAGACACTGTGAAACACAGTATGGAGTTTCCTCATAAAATTGCCATATAATTCAGTAATTTTACTTCTAGTTATATACTAAAAATATTGAAAGCAGTGTCTTGAAGAAATATTTATATGCCATGTTCAGAGAAACATGATTCCTAATAGCTAAAGTTTGGGACTGACCCAAGAATCCATTGACAAATGGATAAACAAAATATGTACATACAATGGAATATTTATTCAGTTTTTAAAAAGGAAGAAATTTCTGCAATATGTTACATCATGGATGAACTTTGAGGACAAAAACCATCACAAAAAAGATAAATATTGTGTGGTTTCCTTTGTGTGAGTAACCCAGGAGAGATAAATTCATGCAGACAGAAAGTACAATGGTAGTTAAGAAGGCCTAGGGCGGGAGAATGGGGAGCTACTGTTTAATGGGCATAGAATTTTAGTTTTACATGATACAAAGAGTTCTAGAGATGGCTGGTGGTGTTGGTTGCACAACAGGGTAAGTGTACTTCTACACTTAGACTAAAATTAAATTTTACATTATGTGTATTTTATCACGACAGTAATATTGGAAAAAACAATCCAAGTCAAATATTACGAGTTATTTTTCTACATCAAAAATGTCTCTTGCTATTAGATGGACCAGGCAGGGTTACTCAGAATTGAGAGTTGGGTCCTAGTTGTCACACCGTCAGTCTGCTGAGTAATAGTTCCTCTTCTTCCATTTTTTGTTGACCCATACACAATTTCTGCTTCTTCAGCCTCTGCACCCGCTCCTTCGAAGCTTAGTTTGTCATCTAGTGATGATTGGCTTAAAGAAAGAAAGAACAGTTTCTTCTCTGAGAACTGTGAAGGAGCGGCCAGCCACAAAACGACGCATCAGAGCAAGGCCCGTGTGTGAGCCCCGGGAGCGCTTGTCAGACAGAAGCATCACAGTTGCTTGAAGAGCACACGCATACGCATAAGGAATCAGTCCTAACATTTTTGTGAAGACCTTGGGTGATAAAAGGGAAACCCCCTAAAGCATTTTTCACACAGCTGATAAATTTGACAGCTTCAAAGTGGAAACCAAACTGCCAGATGTCAGGGGCAGAATCATAGTAAAAATTCTGCATTCTGTAAGCATAGTTTCTCTCTCTCATATACATAGTCTATATCTATTCAAGAGGTCAAACCCCCTGGAATTCCAGATGGTCATTTCTTCCTGGGATCCCTCAGAGATTCCCCTGGTGCTGGAATTTTGCTGTCCTCTCCTCTCCACCACAAAGTGTTTGAGCAAAGTCGACTTTCCAGGAGACACTGTCCATACAGGACACACCAGGAGCCCCATTCATTAACTGATAAAATGACAGAGAGGGGGAACTAGAGGGGCTGGGAGGGGGTGCATATGTGTATGGTGGGGCATCTGGGTAGTATCACTTGCTGTGTGTTGGAGGAGTAGCAGGTCTGGAAATCCAGGCCTGGGAAAAGGGGCGAGTTGAAATTCAGGGCAATAGCTAATGTGTGGGAAAAAAATAAGACTAAGAGGATCTTAGAGAAAGGATTTTATTATGCAAATATTTAAAATATCAACATAGAAAGTCGTATTTTATCACAATAGTAATATTGGAAAAACAGACCCCTTTGTATATGCCCAGTACTGAGATTCAAAAATTACTGAGTTTTAATCATATTTACATCTCTGTTTTTCTTTTTTTTTTCCCTTTCCTTCCCTTCCCTGCTCTTTCCTGAGATACTTCCAAGCAAATTCCAGACATGATGTAATTTTTTTCTCTAAGGCTGAAGTATACATCTTTAAAAGTATAGATATTTTGTTTCCTCACCACACTGCCCTGATGATCCTTAACAAAGGTCATCGATAAGTTTTTTGGTATTTTCTGTCCTCTATCCATAGTAAATGGCCTCGAATTTTGACAAATTCTTTTTATCAGATTGTATCACAAGTCCATTTTACTGAAAGAATTGTTCACTGTTTATAGTGTCAGCAAAGTTTAACACTGAACTCACTATCCCCAAAGCACAGTGAAGGCCGGAGTGGCCTCGTATGAAGGGCTAGACATGCAGCCCCCACGGTCCAGGGTTTTTTTGTGTGTGCCCATCCTAGGCTCTTGCTGCCCTGGCAGGATTCTTACTGTGAAATACAAGGTCCTCAATTATGCTTATAAAATACGCATACACAAAGCATCCTAATGCACTGTTTGTGGATGTCAGTGGCTAAGGAAGCAAAGCCTTTTACCAACATGAATGACTAGCTTTCACAGTGGAGGCTTCGATATTTCCCCTAATGGTCTTAACTTATCACACCATGGACTGGAGCTTACAGTGGTAATTAGTTCTCCATGATGTGAATTATTCTTCCTTGAAGTCCAGCCTGGGAAATCCTACAGTTTCCATGTGTGCAGTTACTCGGCAACATTGTCAGCTTAGGCTCATTTTAAGAAATGATTGCCAACTCTTCACTTCGCTTTGTGCTGAGGAAGAGGCGGCTCTAGGGCAGTGGTTAGTAGGAAGTGTTCACAATTCTGCAAGTTTCTTGTTATTACATTTGACTTCCTGTTATGCAGAGATAGGCAGAGAAAGCCGGGTGAGGTGTTGCAACTGATGGAGACATACAGACCCACAAGAAGCAACTGTATTCTAAACAGCTAAGAAACACCAAAGCCCCAGAAAGTGCATACCAGTGGGATGCCTGAAAGACCCAAGTGGGCACATGAGAGGAGTGTTCCAGAGAGGTAATCTGGACCAAGTGAATTTGCCTCAGGGCACGAAAACTTTCAACCCGTGTTCTTATCTTGGATTTTTAGAGTTACTAGAAAAAAAGAAACAGTCAGTCTTCCTTCTCCCTCACATCTCCGACAGATATGTTCACACACACACACACACACACACACACACACACACACACAGAGTTGTCTTCCTCTGTCACTCCACTTCATACTGCTACCAAGAGAGCGCTTTTACCTTTTCTGGCAGGAAGACATGGCTGCATGTGCTGAATTCCTTTCCAAAGTAGAATTTCCTTTTTTAGTTCGCAACACTCATTTGTCAAACAATGAAGACCATTTCAGTAAATTATAGTCCATGGGAAAATTAAATCCACTTTGATCTGGGGTACTGAGGCAGGCATTCAGGGAACAATTGCTAGATATTTCAAAGAATTAAGTTACCCAAATTTGATTTGTCTCAAGGGTGGATACCCTGGGAAGCCCCATGTTTAATTTCAAAGCCTACAGAGACAGCTCCTTCACTGTCATCAGTCTCACAGCTTGTTGCATTTTATAAGGGGTGATGGCTTTTGTATCAAAAAATGAAATTTGAAATTAAAAAATAAAAAGCACAGGGAAGTAGTCATAGGATAAATTTATCACAAAGTCCAAAGGATAAGTTCTAAATTAGAGAGATTTTAATGGCCACTCCACTTCCCCTGAAGGGTAGGTGTTTTTAAATGAAGGGCAGTTTGCTTCCGGGACAGAAAGGGGATTTTAAAAAGTGAGCCTCAGGGCTCTGACATCAAATGCCCTCATTTTCTTCTGAGTGGGAAAGGAGCCCCTTCATCACACAGTCTGATCACAGGACAGTGGGAGGGCATGCATGCGGCGGGGCGGGGGGGAGGGTCAGCACATGCGTGCATGGGGAAGAAGGATATGGGCAGGGGTGGATGAATCTATGTTGATCATTTTCAGGAGGCAGTGGCAATGGCTCCCAGCAGCATCGTCATCTGACAGGCTGCTGCTTTGTGGCCCTGCATATTCGGTCCATGCAGAGTTAGTCTTCCTCTTTCCCATGCCTTGGTCACTAAGTTTTATCGAAAATCTTCCAACGAGCTTGAGCAGAGAGCTGGTTAAGACCTGGCAGGATTACCTAATATGTCCATTTTCCTGTTGGTGTCAGCACAGCCTCAGTAGTGGGCCTGAGGTTTCAGTACAATTTCTCTGTCATTGTTTTTTCAAGCCAGCCTTGCAGAAGACGCGTGGGATAGGAAGAGTAGCATCAACTTGTTTATGTTTAATATTGAGGCAGTATGGCTGGGGCTGAGGCACATATGCTATAGCTAATGTTTCTCCAAAGATCATGGAAAGATCATGGAAATTTAATCTCTAATGCAACAGTTTTGGGAAGTA
>RJWT010015494.1:0-20405 GCA_004365215.1 Cuniculus paca | reverse complement strand
GATTTCCTCCATGTTTACCTCTCATGGACTTGTGCTGCTTGGGTTGGATGCCAGAGATTGCCTTCTCCCTCTTCATCTTGGCATATTCCTGATTTCTTCCACACACCTGAGTAGTGTGGTCCAGGAACCCTGGCACTGGCCACAACTTCTCCAAGCTATACTGTTTGTCTTTTCTGGCCAGTGCTGGCTACATACATCCAATGTTGTGTGCCCGTGTCTCTGCACTGAGCTGGGTTCCAAGCTACCTGGAGTTTGCATGAGAGCAGACCTGGTCAGTCCCTGTGAATCTAAGCTGTTTAGGAACCTACACGATGTTGCCTGAAATGCGCACGGTATGGACCTTGGTCCAAACAGCTTCCACAGGTCTGCCTACAACCTGGTGCTGCCGGCAGAAGAGGGTAACAGGTATAGCCTGCCTGATTCCAAGATGGCGCCTGGCCGATCACTCTCTCCTGTGGTGGGGATGGAGCCACCACCTTCTTCTTCATTTAAATTCTTTTTATTCCCTTTGTAGGCTTCAATTCATATTTTAGATTCTTCCTGGGTCCAGGGGACCCATTTCCTTCCTTCTTGTCCTCCCCATGATGTTGTATTCCAGCATCTGAACTGTTTCTCTCAGAAAGACTACTCTACTGCTTACTGTTCCACCATCTTTGATCTCTATCCATCTGTTCTTTTATATGGATATCGCCATGAAGTTTTAAACAACAGAAAAATATTAAAGTGTGATTGACAGAATTTTTTAGCTACGATAGTTAAATGCCTCAGAGGAAAAAGTACTTTTGAGACTGCACTTTTTTTATCATTAGGTGTCTGTTTTTTTTCAAATAAACTTTTAATACTTTTGGTTTCATTTTGATATAAAAGCAGAATTCTACTGCAAAGTCATGTTTTCTTATTTTAAAGAGGAAAAAAACAGAAAAATCAAGAAGCAAACAAACAAAAACCATAACAGAAGCAAAATGACAACAACAACAAAAACAACAGCAACAACAAACAATGGCAATATAAGGGATTTCAAAACAAGATGATAGGAATTTATCAAAGGTTGTTATATTGCATTTGTTATCCTCAAAGTAATTGCTCAAGCTACCAGACACAGGAATGCAAGATCAATCAAACAACATAATTTCCCTTTAAATCTTCCCATTTCACAATATCTGTTGTACATTTTGGATCTTATTTAATCTTTCAGTTTCTTACACTGGGGAGACAATACAATGTCTACATATGCTCTGATTCATTTTGCTTATAAGCATGGTCTCAACTTGCATCCATTGTACCTATAAAAGCCTTGAGTTTATCCTCCTTTAAAGCTGTAGTAGTACTCCATTGCATAAAAATACCACATCTTTTTTATCCATTCCTCAGTTAATGAGCATTTACGTTGTTTCCAAGATTTAGTTATTACAAATTGTGCTGCTATTAACATGGGTGCACATACATCGGTGTTGTATGATATTTTCAAGTCTTCTGAGAAAACACCCAATTGGTGAATAGCTGGGTTTAATGGAACCTCTAATCTTAGTTTTTTGAGGAACATCCATACTGATTTCCACAGTGGTTGTACAAGTCTACACTCTCACCAACAATCAAGAAGGGTTCCCATTTCCCCACATCCCTGCCAGCATTTGTTATTGGTTAATTTCTTCATGTTAGCATTTCTTTCTGGAATGAGATGGAATCTCAGTTTTGTATTAATTTGCATTTCTTGAATTACAAATAATGTCAAATATTTTTTCATATATTTATTTGCCATTTGTATTTCTTCATCTGAGAAGTCTGTATTCATGATAGATACCTATTTTTGGATTGAGTCTTTAAATTTGGGGGGCTTAGGGCTGGGGATCTAGCTCAGCGGTCTAAGCGCCTGCCTGGCAAGCACAAGGTCGTGAGTTCAGTCCCCGGTCCCGCAAAAAAATAAAAAAATAAATTTGGGGGGCTTGATTTTTTTCAATTCTTTATACATTCTAGAAAAATGTCCTTTGTCTGAGAGACAGTTGACAAAAATCTTTTCCCAATCTGTGGGTTTTATGTTCATTCTTTTGGTGGTTTCTTTTGATGTGAAACCACTTTTTAATAAAGATTCCTGTTGTTGATTTTTTAAAGCACTTCCCATGCATTTTTTTTATCATGAACATTTGACCTGCCCTAAGTCCTCATGATTTCTACCTACTTTGTTTTCCAGTAGGGTTAGTGTGTCTGCCTTCATATTTAGATCTTTGATGCATTTTGACTTTAGTTTAGTACATGATAATAAACATGGATCTAGTTTAAGTTTTTGGCATGTAGAAAGCCAGTTTTTCCAACACCACTTATTAAAGAGGCTTTCTTTCTTCCAGTGAGCATGTTTGGCCTCTTTGTGAAAAAGAAGGTGGCTGAGTGTGTTTGTAGCTGTGTCTATATCTTCTGTTCTGTTCCATTGATCCTCAGGTCTGGTTTTTTGCCAGTGCCATGCTGATTTTGTTATAGCAGCTTTGTGATGTCTCCTGTCTTGGCCTTTTTTGATCAGGATTCCCTTTACTATTCTGTGTCTCTTCTGTTTCCAAATGAATTTTAAAAATGTTTTATTCAGATCTGTAAGGTACACTAATGTTATTTTGATCAGGATTGCATTAAGTCTGTATAAAAGTTTTGGGATTATGGCCATTTTTACAATGTTGGTTCTTCCTATCCACAAGCAAGGAATATCTTTCTATTTTCTGAATTACTTTCAATTTCTTTTTTCAGAGTACTATAATTTTCAATGCATAAATCTTTTACTCCTTTTGTTAGATTGATTCCTAACTATTTCATTTGTTTGGATGTTTTTGTGAAAGGTCTGATTTCACTAATTTCTCTCTCAGTGAGTTTGTATTTTGTGTACAGGAATTCTTTTGACTTTTGAGTATTGGCTTATACCCAGTCACTCTGCTTAATTTGCTTATTAAATCTAAAAGTCTGCTGGTGGAGTTTTGGGGTCTTTTCTGTAGAATATCATGTCATCTGTGAACAACGATAATTTAACTTCTTTATTTTCTGATCTTTATTGCTTTTATTTCTCTCTCGTGGCTAATTGCTCTGGCTAATTAATTGTTTCCAGAATTATATTGAATAGGAGTGGTGATAGTGGACAACCTTGTCTTGTTCTTGATTTTAGAGTGAAAATTTTCAGTTTTTCATCATTTAGTATGATATTGGCTGTTGGTTTGTCATAGATGACTTTTATCAGATTGAAGTAAAGACCATCTACTGTGATTTTCTCTTGGGTTTTGATAATGAATGTGTGTTGGACTTTATCAAAATCTTTTTCTGTACCTATTGAGATGATCATGTGATTTTTGTCTTTTGCTCTGTTAATATGGTATATCACATTTTTTTATTTGCATATGTTGAACCAGCCCTGCATTCCTGGTATGAATCTCATTTGGTCATGGTGTATAATCTTCTTGATGAATTGCTGCATTCTAGTATTTTATTGAGGATTTTTGCCTCTATGTTCATTAGAGAGATTAGTCTGTAATTTTCTTTGTTGGTTGACTCTTTCTCTGGATGTGGTATCTGGGTAATATTTGCCTCAAAGAATAAATTAGGTAGAATTGCTTCCCTTTTAACTTCACTAAAGAGTTTGAGGAGTATTGAGATTAAATCATCTCTAAATTTCTTGTAGAATTCAGTTGTGAATCCATCAGGACCTAGGCTTTTTGCTTTTGTTGTTGTTGTTGTTTAGGTTCTAATTACATTTTCAATTTCATTAACTGAAATTGGATTATTCAGCAGTTTTACATCTTCTTGATCCAGCTTTGGTAATTCCTATGTTTCTAAGAATCTGTCCACGTCTTCTGTGTTTTCGATCCTAGGAGAGTAAAGGTTTTCAAAGTAGGTATTGATGATCTTCTGTATTTCCACAGGATCTATGATTTCACCCTTTTCATTCCTTATTGCATGAATCTGAGTTTTTTTCTTTTCTTTTTTGATAAGGTTGGCTTGGGGTTTATCAACTTTATTTATTTTCAAAGATACAACTTTTTCATGCATTAATTCTTTGTATTGTTTTCTTAGTCTCGATTGCATTAATTTCTGCTCTGATCTTTATAATCTCCTCTCTTCATTGGGCTTTGGCCTTGACTTGTTCTCATTTTTCTAGAAGTTTGAGGTGCAGTATTAGGTTGTTTATTTGTGCTCATTCTGTTTTCCTAATATGAGAATTCACTGCTATAAATTTCCCTCTGAGGACTACTTTCATTGCATCCCACATGTTCCAGTAAGTTGTATTTGCATTTCCATTTGATTATTTATATTGTTTATTTTCTTCTTTAATATTCTCTTTGACCCATTGGTTGTTCAGTAGGACACTATTTAATATCCATATGTTTATGGAGCTTTTGTTGTTTCTTTTGTCATTAATTTCCAATTTCATGGCACTGTGGTCAGATAATATACATGGAATTATTTTAATTTCTTTGTATTTACTTAAGCATGTTCTATGGGCTAGTATATGTTCTATCTTACAGAACATTCCATGTGCAGCTGAGAAAAATGTGTATTCTGATGTTGTTGGGTGGAACACTCTGTACACATCTACTAAGTACATTTGTTCACAAAGTTTGATTCAATTCTGTTATTTTTTGTTGACTTTTTGTCTAGTTGATCTGTCTCTTTGTGACAATAGGGTGCAAAGGTCCCTCTCTATAACCATATTATTGTTTATTTGATTTTTTATGTCTATTATTATTTGTCTTACATAGTTGGGTGTTTTCATATTTGGAGCATATATATTTATGATTGCTAACTCTTCCTCTTGAAATTCTCCCCTAACAAGTATGTAGTAATCTTTATCTCTTTAGATCATTCTTGGTTTGAAGTTCACATTGTCTGCAAACAGAAGAGCTGCCCCTGTTTTTCTCTGGGTTCCTGTCACATCCTTTGACTTTCAGTCTATAAATTTCCTTTTGAGTTAAATGTGTTTCTTGTATACAGTATATTGTTGGATTTTGCTTGTTGATCCACTCTTCTAGTCTATTTCTTTTGATTGGTGAATTGAGGCCATTTACATTAATAATTATAACTAATTGGCTTATCTTTGTTATGCTATATTTCTGCTGTTGGTTCCCTACTTTTCTTCCCCTCTGCTTAATTGCTCGTCCTGCTTGTTGGTTTGATATGTTGTTGTTCTTGGAACTGTGGTCACTTTTTATCTCTTTCTAGATTATATTTCTGTACATTTTTTAGGGTTGCTTGAGTGGTAATGAAGTTTTTCAGTTGTTCTTTGTCATGGAAGTATCTTACTTCTCCATTAATTTTGAAAGATAGTTTTTCAGGCTACATCAATCTGGGTTAGAAGTTGTTTTCTTTCAGTACTTGAAATACTTCACTCCAAGCTCTTCTTGACTTGATGGTTTGTGTTGAGAGGTCTGATGTGATTCTGATCATCTTTATAGGTGATCTGTTTCTTTTCTCTAGAAGTTTTTAATATTCTGTTCTTACCCTGAATTTCTGGCATCTTCATTATTATATGTTGAGGTGTAGATTTATTTTGGTTATGGCTAATTGGAGTTCTATATGCCTTACTTACCTGCATGTCTGGTTCTTTTCCCATGCATGGGAAATTTTCTGTTAGTACTTTTGTGAATAGCCTTTTTATGTCAGTTGTGCTATCTCCTTTTTCTTTAACCCATATCAGTTTTATATTCTTTCTCTTTGCATCATCTTTCAGCTGTTGAATTATTTTCTGATTCCTTGTTATTTTTAAGAGATCTTTCCTTTCATCATCACTGGCCAAAATCTTGTCTTCAAAGTCTGGGAGTCTGTCTTCAATTTCATTCATGAAGTTTTTCCAGCTTGCAATGGAATTTTTGATTTCCTGGATATCTCCTTGAGTCTGTTTCAGGTATTTTAATTGTGTCTTTTATTATTCATTCAAGGTTTCCATCATTTTCCTATGCTCCTCTATTTTTTTAATATACGTATTCTTTGGATATGCTCACTATTTCTTTCATTATGTTTATCATTTCTTTTTTTTTAATTGGGAGATTATTTGTGATCTGAGTTCCTTTACAGCTTCCTTGGGTCATTTATTTGTTTCTGTTGGTATCATTTCAGAAATTTCAGGTATGTGATTTCCAAATTCATCTACTTCTATGTCTCCTGTACTTGATCTGGATGGGCTGAAAGCTTGAGATTGCATTTTGTTCTTTCATTTTGGCATTCTCCTGTGTTTCTCCACATGTAAAGTCTTAATTGTTTCCTAAGCAGGTCTCACTGAGGGTTGCCGATGGCTGCAGCTCTCTGTGCCCAGACTCCCAGTTACTATGGGCTTCAGAGATGCTTCCTGTGTGTGGACAGGTTACTGGGTACAGCTTCTCTGTCCCTATGAGCCTCACCTACAGTACCTGGGTGTGGGTGGGCCACTGAGAGCAGCTTCTCAGTCCCTGAGGGCCTCACCGTGGTTTGCTAGATGACTGCAGGTCACTGGGTGCAGACTCCTGGTCCCTATGGGTCTCAGAGATGGCTCTTGGGTGTAGGCAGGTTGCTGGGCACAGATTCCCAAGTCCCACAGGCCTCACTGAGGGTTTCCAAATGATTGTAGGATGCTGGGAGCAAACTCCCAGTCCCTGCGGCCTCACCAAGAGTTTCTGAATGACTGCTAGTCACTAAGCATTGAATCCCAGTCCCTGAGGGCTTCAGAGATGGTTTCTGGATGTGAGCAAGTTGCTGGGGGTAGACTGTCAGTCCCCATAGGCCTCACTGAGGGTTCCCAGGTGACTGCAGCTCACTGGGTGCAGAATTCCTGTCTCCACAGGCCCCAGAGACAGTCTCTGGGTGTGGATGGCTCACTGGATGTATCTTCCCAGTCTCTGTGGGCCTTACTGTGGGTTCCTGGATAACTCAAAAGTCATGGTTCTTAACAATTATATAAGTGGCAATCAGTCCAACCAGGAAAAGAGGTGTCTATGCACAATTATCTTGTTCATTTGGAATTCCAGAACTGACCTCATTTCCATTATGATTACCTTTTAGAAATCTTTTTAAGAAACTGTCCTTGTTTCCTGCTTAACATCAGATACTATAACTCATCTTTAATTCTAATTTATTGTATATGTTTTTGTATACCTGAGTTTGAGAACTATTCTTGGGTTTCAACCCTTCAACAATTAGAACTAGTTTAAAATGTTCTCAGTGTTAGAATATTGAGGATTAGGTTTTGGAGGTGAGCCTAGACTACATACTGAGTTCAAGGCCAGCCTGAACTACATAGTGAGACCTCAAACAAACAAAACAGACAAGCCTTGTAGGTGAGTCTGATTCACAATAAATTTGACAAGCAATAGAATGTCTAATTACATGGGTTAAGAAATACGCAGAAGTTTCAGTTTATACAAATAAGGGAATAATTTTGTTTTCCTGCATGGTTGTGGAATTAATGATTTGCTCATAAATCTTTGACAGTAGTAACAAGTTTGAACTGGAGTATTTGAAGGTTTAAAATTATGACTTTTTTTTTGTCTCCCTTTCAGAGAAACTATCCTCATTATTTTTGAAGTTGGCAACTTGATAAAATTGTTTTACAGCTTCCAAATCAATTTTATGAACATTAACAGAAATTGAAAGGTAGCAAAATATTGATTTGTCCAAGATGAACCATCTCAGTTAAAGTAAACAAATCTGCCTTATTTCAGCTCATGTACTGTGAACAAGCACTGTTTCTTGATCTATTTAGTTCTGTATATTTTGCACTTTTCATTGGTAATTTCACTGCTTAAAATGGCATCCAAAAATAGTGTAAAGAGCTGTCTTTTGTTGCCAAGCACAAGAAGTCAAGAATAATGTGCCTTAGAGAAAAAGTATGTGTGTTAGATGAGGATCATTTTGGCATAATAATGCCATTGACTGCAGTTCAATGCTAATGAATCAACACTACATATTAATGTCTTTAAGTAGAAACATACACACATAAAACAAGGTTATGTATTATCTTGTTCTGTTGTTGAAAATGTTGTAACAAGAGGTTTGAGGGAGCTTAACCCTAGACTATTTCCCCTAGGAGAATTGATTCAGTATTTGCTAGTTCAGTGTTCATAGCAATTTTATAACACATATTACCAAGGACAATGAGAATCAAAGGCATATGATTTCAATTTCTCAGTTCTCTGCCAACTTGCAGGTAGAACAACTCCATCTAATTCTACACAAAGAGCATTTTTCCCATTGACCTAACTCTGTACTCCTGAAGTTATTTTAAGATTGATTTAATGTCTGACTTTCAAACACTTCCAGAACAAACCTTAATGGCTTTTTCAAATACTGTTTTCTCTTTTCTCTGGAGTATGTACATGTCATGGCAAATTTCACGTTCAGGAAATATTTGAGTCCAAAGCATGCAAACACATTTCCATTATTTGAGAAAGAGGAGCAGGTTCTAATTTTGATCCTTGAGGCATGTGGAATACTGTAATCTACTGTATTAAATTATGCTTTATCTATACTGGAAACACAAAAGCTAAAAATATTAAACAGATTAAGGGAAAACAGAAGTTTTCCCTAAACCATTGAGAGAAATTTTTACTGACCTAAATTTTATGTAAACTATTGACCAACTTTTGGGTATTTTAATAGTTGTGAGCCCACATAATATTGTTTATGTCAATTAGATAGTGTAATACAAAACAGTATAAAACAGAATATGTTATACAATTCTAAAAAAGTAGGAATTAGAAATGTTCTTTCCTTGTTAACTTTTAAAATAATGACTTTTTTTTTTTTTTTTCTTTTTGCAGTACCAGGGGTTGAACTCACAACCTTGCACTTGCCGGGCAGGCCCTTAGACCGCTGAGCTAGATCTCCAGCCCTGTGTTTGAGACAGGGTCTCACTATGCTGTTCAGGCTGGCCTTGCACTCACGTTGTAGCCCAGGCTGGTCTTGAACTCACAACAATCCGCCTGTCTCAGCCTCCCGAGTGCTGGGATTACAGGCGTGAGCCACCACGCCCGGCAATAAGTACATATTTTACAGTTTGCTCCTTGGGTATTTTAATATTTAATTTTCCTTTTATTTAGACATAATCTTCTAAGCACTAGGAAGGATTTGCATGGGATACATATACAAACATGCACAAATTTGAATTTATACAAATTGGTAGGATGATTTTGCCTTCCTGCATTGTTGTGGAATAAATGATTTGTTTATAAATTGTTTACACTGTTCATATCAAAAATTGTGAATTAGCAGAAACAAATAATGTCCAGTAAACACTGACACTCTACTATTTATTGATACAGCTGTAATATCTGCTAATCATCTTTTTATAAGATAGCCAAGTTTTCATATAAGTTGTGTATGGGTGAATCTGTTAATTCCATATTCTTTCTTTCTCACAGATATCTTAAGGAGAACAAAAATAGATAAAAATAGTCAATTAAATTTGTGGTATTTTCATTTTCAGTTCACTTAGAAAAAAGCTTCTCTGTGAATAATAAGCCAAAATATATTTAATAGTGATAAGGTAAATAGCCAATGAATAAGGCTACTTCATTGTGGTTCGCAGATTTCATTTCTAGGTTCATAAATTTAATTTCAGTAAGAATATTAGATGATTTATATTTTAATTTCAGATAATTCATTGACTTTGAAGGTTTTATGAGTCAAATTGTAAATGCTCAATTTATTTATGTTGACTTATCAGAATATTTGCCATATTTATAATTTAAAAGTTATTAGGAGTGACTAAATACCATTGTGAGTTAAAAACTGAAAATTGTGGAAATGGTCAGTAGTAAAGATAATTCTGTGTTTTTAAAATTTCAGAATAGAGGTAAAATCCCATGACATTAATAAACAAAACAATTGGTGTAAAGGGCATTTGTTTATTTTTAACATAGTATATGCCTAATAATTTTTTTTCTTTCATATAGGCATTTAAAAAATCACAGACTGATCTTTAAAGACTCTCAGCTTTAAATTGATACGTTTTTATGGTATTCAAACTTTCAATGTAACCTTACAGAATATGGATATAACCACAAGATATTTATTATACTATCAGACACAGTTAAACAAATTTTAGCAATACATGTTTAAGGAAAGAGGAGATTGTCTTTAAATCCTTTTCTTCATACCTATATGAGAATCATTATAGTGTATTACCGGCTTCTTAGCTTCCTCTGCCATTGCTGAATCCTATGAAACAATTTGAAAAGCCATCACCAAACTACCACTGGGTAGTTACAAGAGCCAACGTCAAGGATGGAGAAATGCAAGAAGAGAAACTGCCCTTAATAATAGCATTAAGCCAGGAGTTTAGCTCAATGGCCTAGGCGCCTGCCTGGCAAGCGTGAGGTTGTGAGTTCAATCCCGGTGCCGCAAAAAAAAAAAAAAAAAAAAAAACTTAGGGCCGGGAATTTAGTTCAGCGGCATAAGTGCCTGCCTGGGAATTGTGAAGTGGTGAGTTTGATCCTCAGTACCAACAAAAATAAAGGAATAATAGCGTTGAACTACTGAATCTGCCAGTGCTGGACCCTGCCTGAATACTGTAAGTTGTTAAAAAGAAAAATAAAATTATTGGATACATATTTAGATAAGGCTTTGTTAATTTTAATCAAAATCCACCTAGTAAATTTTAAAAACCAAAAATCAATTTTTAGTATCAAATATCATTTATTTTAGTATAATCATGTTATTAAAAGATTTACTGCTCAAAGAGCCATTGCATGTTGTATGATTTCTTTGGCATAGAAAGCAACCAAAAACAATAAATTTTCATGCAAAAGTGTAGAAATGTTTCCCCAGGAAAATGTTTTTCATTTAACTTGTATCACCAATGGTAATAAATGGATTTTTCCCTTTAAAAATGACTGAGCTAACCTACTTCACTCTTTTAAGCAGTGGCATCTTTTCTGTCTGCTTCTTTTGTGGTGAATGGGATGGAACCTCAGACCTTGAGCAGGCCAGGTGAATGATTTGCCACTAAGCCACAACCTCAGTCCAAGTTAACACTTGCTAATGGCTACAAATAAAGGGATCAAATGGAGGTTCCATTGTTAAAAGAAAAGAAAATGCCCTCCTCCTAATTCATTGGTCCTAGAATTTACATTTCATGCAGTTCATGACTTGACTATGAATTTCAGACTTTGAACCAAAAGTAAAGCATGTCTGATGGTAAATATGTTGCTCATGCAATATGCAAGCTGCTCAGTAGAAAACTTTCTGATAATAAAGTGAACAGTAACAGAGGAAAGATTCAAGGTGATTTGTGGTGACTATAAGTGAAATATATGTAATAATTGTTCCCTACCAGGACAATTTTGGAATATATAAATACACTTTTTCACAAGCATAACTCTTTCTTATTCTTTCTCTTACTCTTAATCTTACACAGTCACATTTTCTAAATAGATAAATATATAATGTCCTTGATTTTCAGGTACATTTTATGCAGTATCCTCTCCTCTGATCTATATCCCAGGGTGCTCAGTGAAACCTAGTGGAGCAGGATCTGGGGATTGAGAATGAGAGGGTAGAACAGTAGTAGAATAGTATTCTCACAAGCCTGGAAGAGGAGAGGAACCTGACAGACTCTCCTGTTTTCACTGCATTTCCAGTTTAAAGAGAACAGACCATGGAGGAGGCAAAAAAGAATGCTAACCCCAAAAGGCAATTTGATTATAAAAAGTGGAACTTAGATTTTTTTCTATTATGTCACTTCTTGTCTTTCAATTTGAAAATTTAATTCATTTACATTGAAAGTAATTATTGCTAGGTAAGATCTTACTGTCATGATTTTGCTACTTCTCTATTTTTTTTTGACAGTTCTTTCTCCTTCTGTGACTTTTATTTTTATTTATTTATTTGTTTATTTTTTGTGGCACCAGGGATTGAACTCACAACCTTGCGATTGCCAGGCAGGCGCTTAGGTCACTGAGCCAAATCCCCAGCCCTCTCCTTCTATGATTTTAATTTGTGATTTTGTCTTGTAGTACGTTACTTATTATTGCTTATTATTTGGGGATTTTTTTTTTGGTTCATGACTGATATGAGCCTTACAAAAACATCTTTTGATTATACCAACCTATTTTAATGTTATAGAAAATTAACATTGATCATAATAATAGGTAAAAACAAGGCCAGGAGTGGTAGTGCATGCCTGTAATCCCAGAACTTGGGAACCTGAGGCAGGAAGATCACTGTGAGTTCCAGGTCAGCCTGAATTACAGAGTAAAACCTTGTCTCAAAAAGACAAAAAAAAAAAGTAAAAGCATTAAAAAAATGCTAACAAAACACCTCTAAAGGTGTGCTTCCTATCTCCCTACATTTTAAATTGTCAGTGTCCTATATTTTCATGTTTTCTGTTGTCTATCCTTTATCTTTTTAATGTAATTATTATTTTAATTATTTCCAGTCTTTGCATTAGAAACCTGAGTGAGTTACATGTCATGTATACAATATTAGGACATTATGAATTTTTCAGTATACTTTTAACAACCTTTTTTTTTTTCCTTCTTGCTAATGTCTTTCTTTGATTTGGAAAGAACCCTTTCTTGTATGACAGCATCAGTGATAATAAATTCTCTCAGTTTTTGTTCATCTAGGAATGTCTTGTCTCTCTCTTTCCAGGCTAAGGGATAACATCATTGAGTAAGACACTGTATACCGGGTTGGCAGGGTTTTTATTTCTACTGTGAATTCCTCATTCCACTCTCCTCTAGTCTGTAAGGTATCTGCAGAGAAATCTGCTGTCTGCAAATGGCACATCCTTATGTACTATTTGATTCTTCTCTTTGGCTGTTTTAAGAATCTCTTCATCATTATCATTTGAGAACTTTATTATAATATTCTTGGGGTAAACTTTGTTGAATTGACTCTAAACAGTGATCTTTGAACTTTCTGTCCTTTGTAAGGTATCCTCTTTGAGGTTTGGTTTTTTTTTTCCTGTATACTTTAAAAGCATTCTACTTTTTTGACATTTTCAAATACTTCTTAACCCTCGATACCTGAATATTTGTTTTTCAAATTCTTTTTAATGGTTGCTTAATTCTTTCTTTCTTCTTCACCATTCTTTTTCATTTCTCTTAGCCAAAAGTACATTTTCAAATATACTGCCTTTGAGGTCACTGGATCTTTCTTCTGTATGATTGATTTTGTCACTGATGTCTTCTACCATGTTTTTCATTTTGCTTAGTGAACTTTTCAGTTTCAGGAATCGTTGAGCTTTAAAAAATATTTCAACTCTGATAAATTTCTGAATTGTTTCTCTGATTTTCCTGAAGTTTGTCATGTTTCCTTATAATATTTCTTTTTGAATTCTTTGTCCAGTGGTTCACACATATTGTTTACTATCTGTTTGGTTTGAAGTCACTTATTTTATCCATGAGGTGGTGTCCTGTTTCCTTTAAAATTCTTGATGTGTGATGGAATATGATGAAATCTGTACATGGAAGGAGAAGGTATTTATTTTAGTCTGCATAATTTGGCTTTATTTGTGTTTAATTTTACATAAAGCCTAAGCAGTTTATTATTTTATCTGAGCCTATATCACAGCTACTATTTCATAAGTCTAAGCACTGCACTTCTTTCCTTGTTTCCCCCAAAAAAAGAATGTTTCTCTATATTGTGCATCTTGAAATTGGGGGATGAGGAATGTAGAAAATTTTTTTCTTCCTCTCTTTTTGATACTGACAACAGATATTTTGCTCTCTCACCTATTTTCTTTAGCTCTTGTAAAAGTATTTTACATCTTGTAAAAGTATTTTGCATCTTGAAGTTGGGGGATGAGGAATGTAGAAAATTTTTTTCTTCCTCTCTTTTTGATACTGAAAACAGATATTTTGCTCTCTCACCTATTTTCTTTAGCTCTTGTAAAAGTATTTTCCTGTGTCAGTGTGTGAAGGACTGCTGAAATTAATGTCTTTGGGAAAAAAATTGGTAGAGGGTCTTAGTTTGCAGCCATATTTCTCAGAAATTTCCTGGAATAAAGATGAATGGTTAGATTTATCATGGAATGATCAGAAAATGTAACGAAAATTATCTTAAGATTTTTCACAGAGAAAAAGATAAAAGAAGTAATCTAATTGCTTTCCAGTCAACCATGAAAAAAATGTATTTTCAGTTGCATCCTGATGAGTATGTTTGCTCAGGTAACAGTAACAGTTATATAACATGGACATAGATGTATTAAAATCTGTCTCAAAATGTAAATAGGAGTGGACATACGACATGAACAAAGATACATGTACACGTTGGCTAAATTTATGACAACAAAAAGAATGTTGTAAAAACTAATAAAAAGCAAATAATTTCAAATAATAACACATTCGTGTCAACAAAGGTTAGCACTTTTAAATTAAATGCCAAAAAATTACTTAAGGAATGTCAATATCAATATAGCTAATATTTCCTTTAAATCATTCTTAAATAAGAAGCAATTTTACCTTACTACCCCCCAAATGTATATTCTTTAGACCATAATGATTTACATTAACATTCTGCTACTTAATTATTCCATACACCATCAGCTCTTCCTGTATTTATAGACTATATTTATAGCTGGGATCTAGGGAGAGATGCTGACTAAATATTTGAATGATGTTATACTCCAATGGCGTATTTGCTATCTGAATAGATAATTAACTAAGTAAGCATGATGCAGGTTGGTTATAGTCTCTGAAAGATGAAGCTTATAGCAGGCAAGTGGAGAAAAAGGGATGAAGATGGAAGAAGCAGAGCTACAGACAAGGATTCTTGAGGTAAATTTGGCCTAGAAAATACATGGAAATTATGTAGGAGAGAGAAAATTTAAAATCTTAAGGAAAGAAAAATAAAACAATATGAATCTTATTTTTAAAAGTCCATAAAGCTCAAATAGAATGAATGTGGTACAAGAAAAGAGCAAGTAATGAGGCAATAAAGCAAGCAGAGGCAGAATAAGAGCAGAGCACTCTGAAGAGTTTGTACTTTAAGAGAAATGTCAAGAATAGAATAGCTTCAGGCATGGAAACGACCCTAAAATATCTACTATGTAAAAAGATTACTTTACATTTTCATTACTAGAAGCATGATGAAAATTTCCCAGGAATAAAATAAGAGATAAGACCAAACCAAGACAAATAATTACTATGATCTGAATTTGTCTCTAGAAATTCATAATTTAATAGCCATTGAGATGGTATTAAGAGGTGGAGACTTTAGAGATTGATTAAAGTGTAAGAGAAGAAAAATCATGAATGAGATTAGAGACCTCATAAAGGAATCTAAAGGTCCCTTTACCCATATATTTTTCCATCATGAGAGGACAGGGTGCTCATAGTCTGTACAGCATTGAAACACACGACACTGATTACGCACTTGTTGGTTCCTTGATCATGGACTTTCAATTCTGCAAAATCAGGAGAAACAAATGTCTGTTGTTTATAAGTTGTTCACTGTGGCAATCGGCTGTGGCAGTACAATACACACACTACAATTCAGAAACAAGTTTTTAATGCCCTATGGAGGTGAGAAACAGTCAAAAGTACAAAAATAAAATTAACCAAAAATGAAAATTAAAGCCAATTTTAGTTTCATCAATTTCTATGAAAAGATGAAGGATCCTTGTTGTAGAATAAGTGCAGTATAGAGTATGACCCAGTGAGGAAAAGCATCAATGAAGAAGCACCTTTGTAAAGGTGACTCTTCAAAAATAATGGGGAAACAGAAAATAAATTCCAACTCTCAGCAACAGTAGCAAGGAAAGTTACCTCTTTCATCCTTGGAATTAAGTACAGTGAGCAAATGATGCAATTGTAAGCCTCAGCTAGTGATCACAGGAAATTGTTTTATGAACTGAGGTTATCTTTAGAAAATGCAATCTGCCACATCCAACAAAATTAACTGGAACACTACCTAAAACCTAACAGGAAAAATTAAATTCAGCAGTTCAAGTTTACCAAATTCAGTGGGTCAAGGCAATTACTGAAAATAAGTGCAAATTCTTTCCTGAAGAATTCTACAAAGCTTAGATTGTAGTGATTTTTTTCTTTCTAAAATCTTTTTGATGTTCTCATTAGCACTGAGCCACATACTCTCTAAGATTTTTTTTCCTTATTTGAAATAAAGTTTTGCTAAATTACTAAACTGCCCTTATTGACCTCCAACCTGCAGTGTGCAAGAGCCACTATGCCAGCTCTTGTTTTATATAATGCTGTTCTATTGTGTATTTTATTTACACTTGAGTTTTGCGAATATGTCTGATGGCACATTATACATATTATACATGTTAAAATGAGAGATGCAAAGCAAGAGGGAAATTGTAGGCCTGGACCAACAAACAGCATTTTTAATGCTAGTGCTGAAGCATTGCAATCTGCTCATCTATGCACTAGTGTGAAAACAAGACACCTGAAACCTGCTAAGTAATGTATGAATAACTTTTGTATGGGTTGATAATCTAACTTGCTTTCTTTTCTCCACAGCAACTCAAAATACAACAGTACTACCAGGAAATGTAATGATATTTATTTATTGGTCACATTCTATTGGCAAATGAAGACACTGATTATTCAATATGGTCATTAGGAATTAAAAATGATCATTTCAATAAAAGTATTGTAGAAGAAAATGAGGTATTTGCTGGCATATATATTCCCAGGAAAGAATAAGTAAACCATCAGTTAAATTTTAATAATACCCACATGTAAAATTATAGTGCAAAAATTGCTAAGATAAGATCCAGATCAAAATTTGAAAACCTTCCACTTTTAAGGAGTGTGATCACTGACGTATTGATGATATGTCACAGAATGTTGAAGAAATTTTTTGTAGTAAACTGGATAAGAAGGGTTTCAATCTCCAGGTTTATGAGTCAACAGGTTTCAGCATTAATGTCATTTTGTAGCACTATAATATTTGTAAATGATGATGTAATCCCTGCTACCTTTCCCTGTGCAAAGAGTGGTGTGAAATAAGCAAAGGACTAGACATATTTAATATTTCATCTACATACTGAAAACAAGATTCTATCTTGGAAGTATTGCCATGGCATCTGCATTAAAACATTCCCTCGAGTACTGGCTCCTAAAGATTTTTTCTCTTTCATAAAGCCAAAGTTCAAACATGGTCATAAGTCAATGCTTTGTTTGTATATGGTAATGATGTAAAGAAACTTGTAGAGATGAAACGATACAAATTCCAGGTAATTCTACAAAAACCCAGACTAACCCACTCAAGAGTCTTTAAAAACTGCATAAAAAACTAAGTAGAGAGCCGAGGCTCACCTGTCCTGCTGCTGTACAAAGGAATCCAGTGGGTTTAATGGAGGGAGTTCCCAAAAGGATAATTGTGGTCAACAAGAATTATAGAAGTACTTTCAAGAAAATCGAAGGCCAGATTTTGATGTGTGCTTTGAAAATGAAGAAACCGGTCTAACTGGTATATATCTTCATCTCATCATTATAGTTTTCTGGAATTTTTTTTTCTTTTACTCTAAATGATAAGATCTTTACATTTATGTGAGAAAAATCATGTATTTTGAGATGTTACTTGTATTTTCAAAATCACACTGCAAAAGAAATCTTAAAGAATTTCCACTATTGCTTGGGCTTGGACTGAGAAAGGATATGGGTAGAGACCAAGCATTGAAAACCGAGATTCAGAATAATGCAAAAGAGTGTAGTGCCTCTCTCTCTCTCTCTTTCAAGTATGTAACAGGTGACAGGCTTTTTCTCTCTCATTACTTTCAGTTCCAGAGCTTGAGTTTAAAATTAAAGGAAGAACTGTGACCTTCACTTTGTCATATAATCAAGATTAACAGTATTAATTGGCCTCTTTTCTATATTTCTGTGGAAAAGCAACATCCTTCCAACCAGAAGAATATCCTGAATATTTTGATATCATTTTTCACTTCTTATATGTCTATAAGCTTTTTACTTAACAGACATTGGGATCAAGGACAAAAATAGCCTCATTTTAATTAAAAATGAAAATCATGTGTGTTGACTGCTAGTGAACCAGAATTGAGTTATACAGAAAACATAATAAAACAAACAAGAGAGCAGGTTTCATATTAAATACATCAATTTGTTATTTCTATTTGAATTCAAAAAGAACTTTAAAATATATACTTATAGTAAAGATCATGTAAAATATGTGCATAATAATGTTACAACTGATATATTGCATCTGATCATATCACTGAATTTGTTTTATCTCATTTTAGAATGTTTCTTAGAGTGTAATTATAGTCATATGTGTTTAGTTTATGGTTTTAGTAGTTTTACTACTCAACCATTTCATGTTGTAATTATATGAAATATCAAATTCAAATCACAATATATTTGTTTTATGATTTATAAAAGATTAGAAAAGGAAATAAAGAAATTAATGTCATGGCAGTTGAATTAAACTTAGCAGCAGTTTATATTTGAAGAGTTTGGCTGGAAAGGTATATTTAGTTTCAAGCAAAGAAATGGTAGGAAAGTTTGCCATTACCTACTATGTAGTGCATATAAGATTTCTGAATAGCAAAAATGCATGTTAAATTTTTTAGAACAACTTGAAATTATTACAAAATAAGATTATATTTTTTTAAAAATAAACCTTGTAGAACTGTTTTCTATCTACACTATTACTTTACTTAAGAAATGGGGAGAAAACACTAAAATATGAATAAATTGTTTAACGCATCAAAAGAATACATTTTATTTTATTCTATAAGTAAACTATTACCATTTGATTAATATATATGAAATTGCCTTTTAGCTATAATAAATTTTATTCTGAGATTCTGAAAGATTTGTAAACATTTTCAAACTTTTCTAAGCTTAAAAAAAAAAGACTGAAAATTGCCGTTGTGATCGAAACATATGTAAATATTTACCGTAAGTTACATCACATGAAGTTAAAGTGAAACAATCTCTTTTTAAGAAAGCCAAAGTCACCAGTCATGGTGTGCGTGCTTCTAACCCCAGCACTCAGGAGGCTGAGGCAGGAGGTTCATCATGTGTTCAAGGGGAGGCTGAGGCAGGAGGTTCATCATGTGTTCAAGGTGAACCTGAGCTACATAGCGAGAACTTGTCTCTAAATAAATAAATAAATAAATAACCAAAAAGAATAACAAGGTTCAGGCTAATATGAATATGCTCTTTATAGATATACTATTTTCAAAAGATAAGTCTAAACTGTAATGTCTTGCAAAATTAAATTTCAAAGGTTAGAAAGATAAACAGCAGGCAAAAGCTAAGTAAAAGATGTAGTGAAACAAGTATCAGATTTAAAACAACACGAAGGTAATTGTGTTGACTAAAGGTAAGAGCATTACCACATAATGACTAAAATTTTAATTCAATTGAGTTTAATAGCTCTGAAATTTAATGCAACTACTGATACAAATTCAAAATATTTAGAGTGGTTATTTTTTTTCCCCCCGGCACCGCGGATTGAACTCACGACCTTGCACTTGCCAGGTAGGTGCTTAAGCCGCTGAGCTAGTTCCCAAACCCTTAAATTCCAAATATTTAAAGTAAAATTTGTGAGATCTTCAATGATATGTGACTATACCTACATATTTAGTGTGTGCTGTTTAATGTATCGTGAAATAAAAGAAACTGAAAAAAAATTAGGAAAAATATAATAATTACATTATGTGAGGAAACTGGAGAACTAGTTTCATTCACCAAGTGGCAATACACATTTTGAAGGAGCCACATGAAACATCAATAAAAACTGATAATATAATAGTTTATAAAGTTAGTATCAACAAATGCCAAAGAATTTTGATGAGATATGGAACATGTTATCGGAACAGTAAAGATCCAGTGTTATTTTGTGTTCCAAAAATTTCACAATCCATTTCTAGTCCAAGTGAAATTTCACAATTCCATTCCATTTCCAAAACAGTGTATGTTTATAACAATCATAACCAACACCGTTGATAGAAGCGATAGGCCTAACAACCAAAAAATTAAACATAATCCAAATATTCATCAAAAATGATACTGACAATAATACATCACAGTAGCTTCATTAAATATGATAGTTCCCAGCTGCAATATTTAACCACTGTTACATATAGTATTGTAGGTAAATCACACAGATAAAATGATAAGTGAAAAAAAAATTAGATCCAAAATATTAAAACAGTCATGTATGAAGAATTTTAGGAAGGGGAAGACACATTAGGAAAATTTATGCAGTACTGAAAGTGGTTTATATATTGATTCAAACAATAATAAGATGGATATTAAATTTGTAAATACCCTTTAGGTTGTACTTAAGGATTATACCACTTTTGAGATCCAACACTCTATTTTCTTTTCTTTTTTTTTTTTTTTTTTTTGGATAGGTACGGTAATTTATTCAACAAGCACGGTCCAGCTTGGAACCTCAATGTACTTCAGAGCGGAAGCTCGAAGCGCAGGGACAACAACCTATTTGGTAACAAGATTTACTATATACTGTGA
>RJWT010015493.1:0-20418 GCA_004365215.1 Cuniculus paca | reverse complement strand
TTTTTTATCTGTGTCTTCTTTAGAGATGCTTAGTATTTCTTTTATTATGGTTTTCATTTCTTCTTTTACCTGGGATAGAATTTCTCTTATAGCTTCCTGAAGTTGTTTCTTCACTTCAGTTGACAACACTTCAGACATTTCAGGTGTGCAATTCTTGATCTCCATGTTTTCCTTTTGTGGAATTGCGCCGCTTGGGTTGAATGCCAGAGATTGCCCTCTCCTTCTTCGTGTTAGCATATTCCTGATTTCTTCCACAAACATGAGTAGTGCGGTCCCAGGCACCCCGCACTGGCCACAACTTCTCCAAAGCTAGACTGTTTGTCTTTTCTGGCTAGTGCTGGCTATGTATATCTGATGTTGGGCGCCTGTGTCTCTGCACTGAGCTGGGCACCAAGCCATGCGGGGTTTGCACGGGAGCAGACCTGGTCAGGCCCTGTGAACCTAAACTGTTTAGGAACCTACGAGATATTGCCTGAAACGTGCATGGGAGCAGATCTCCAACCAATCAGCTTCCTTGGGTCCGCCCACAACCTGGCGCTGATGCCAGAAGTGGTTAGCCGTCTTGGCCCCAGGCGTAACCTGCCCAACTCCAAGATGGAGCCTGGCAGATCACTCTCTCCCGTGGGACGGAGGTAGGGGTGGGGGGTGGAATTCAAAGCACTCACCCGCAGCCAGTGCAGATCTCCGCGTCTGCCACTCTCCTTCACCCACGCATCTCTCCACAGAGACCTCTGGGGTTGACCGCAGCTGCTACCATGACCGCAACCTCGACTGCGCATCTCCAGGCTCAGCAGCTCTTCTGGCAGGGTGAATCCGGCTCCAGGCTGAGGTGCTGCCAGCCACCACCTTCTTCATTTGAATTCTTTTTATTCTCTTTGTGGGCTTCAATTCATATTTTAGATTCTTCCTTGGTCCAGGGGACCCACTTCCTTCCTTCTTGTCCTCTCCATGATGTGATATTCCAGCATCTGAACTGTTTCTCTCAGAGAGAGAGAAACTCTGCTGCTTACTGTTCCGCCATCTTTAGCTCCTCATGGATTCTGTATTTTACTGACTCGTTTTATGCAACCTTCTAAGTCTGGAACCTGCATAAAAAGTCTACTCTTTCTTTTGCTCCCCCCGTATTCCATCAGTCACAGGCCAATGAATCACGCCTTCTAAGTATTTCTGGAGTCTAGTCCCACCTCTTTAATCCTAGTGTCCTTGATTGGGGTTATATAAGAAATTTGTGACTAGGATTCCATGCCATTGGAAAACTCTTGTCTTACCCATCCAGCATAACTTTCACAGTGCTGGATAGATCAAATGCTGTGCAGTGCATCTGTTTCATTGCTCATCTCTCTCTGCTGGGTGAAGTCCTGCATTCTCATGTGTAGTGTACAAAGTCCAACATGATCAGCCTGCTTCTGCTGCCTCAAAGACTACCTGTTCTCACAGGCACCTTCATACGGACTCGCTTGTGCTTTGTGGGAAAAATTATGACCTTTTGTTCATTGGCAGCATTGGTACATGGCTTCCTTCCAGCTGTGAACAGGCTGTCGACTCTCACTGAGCTCCTTTGGCCTATCAGACTGTGCTCATCCTTTACTCTCTGACTCTCAAGTCTCTTCTGCTCCTCGGGAAAGCATTATTTGTACATCCCTGTGGAGTTGACTGGCAGGGAAGGAGGTATAAGTAGTGTTTGTTAGCTTTGTCACTCAGAATCCACCCAACTGTCTTGGGGACACAGTTTCACTTTGATGGCACTTTCCTCATCCTCTATCCCTGTGCTACCCATAAGGTGACTTCATCGCTGGGCTGCAGGGAGTAGAGCACATGCCTAGGTCACACTGAGCCAATCCGTGCAGTCTATTATTTTGGTCATGGTTGTCACTTAGCTGTGTACCTGTGATCCAGAGTGGACCAGTAGGTTTGGTGCTGCTGTTTGAGCTGTTGGGGAAGCAGATTGTCTTTTTGTTAAATTGGGAGTTTCAAAGATAGGAGCCTGGATTTGCTGGAATCTCCTTACGGAGTCATAAATTGGAGCCTATTCAGAGAAAAACTGCAAGAAGTAAGGAGCATAGACAAATTGTCACAGAATGTGGCATTGTGGTGCATACCTGTAATTCCAGTACTCTGGGAGGCTGAAGCAGGAGGATTGCAAGTTTGAATGCAGCCCAAGGTGACTGAGTGTTCAGTGAGACTCTGTCTCAAAGTAAAAAATAAAAGCAAGGGGCTGGGGGTAGTATAGCTCAGTGTAAAGGTCCAGGAGTCTTTCCCCTGTAATACTCCCCTCCCCAAACTATCTGAACCAGTTTCCTCCAATGGGCATGATCCATGCTCCTTTGCTTCTCATTTTCTTAAATCAGGTGGGATTGGGGTTTCTGTCACTTGCATCCCAGAGAATCTTACTTATTTTTCTCTGCTCCTTCTCTGTCCTCACATTTTGCTCTTACCCATAGTTGGCTGGTGCCTGGTGTTCAGAAAGGTGAGTAATCCAAGGCTTCCCTGTCTGGGGGAGGCACAGAGGCTGAATACCACTGAGAGTCTTTAGTGCCAATGACCAAGTATAGTATGTGTCTGATCTAGGATCTGTATGGTAGAGGAAGAAAGGATACAGATGGAAAAGGCAAAAGTAGGACACAGGTTAAGGAGAGGTGTGGTTTCTGTACTAAATGGGGAAAGTCGGAGCTACCTCTGGTTTTTGCCTCTACTTAAATACAAAGAAAGGGGAAGAATGATTTGTGAAGGGGAAGAGAATGGAGATTCTTATCTCAACCCTGCAGAATAGTGAGGGCCAGGGAAACTCGCAGCCTCCAGAGTATGTTTGTGAGGAATGTGGAAGTGGTACAGGTGGAATCCAGAATTGGCCTTGGTCATCGTTTCCATGGAAACCTATCACAGACATAGGCACTCTCACAGCATTCACAAGAGGAATCATTAGTTTTCATTTCTGAGAGTGAAACTGGATTAGAGGGGCTGATTTAATAGGTCAATTTGGAAACAACTTAGTGATGGAGATGCTGCTTGAGATGGCCTGATGACCCTCTTCCAAAGCTGGGTTTGCTCAGATGCCCCTGGAGTTTTGTTTAATAATATTTGAATGCTTTTCAGACTAAGCCCAGCACTTATGTGTCAGGAATTGTGAATGTGGATGTGTCATCAATGGATGATACGGTGGACGATGGAATAGCACATGTAGAGGAAGTGTGTTATTTCATAATTCCTTTGGGTTAAAGAATGGGCCAAAGACTGCTAGATTTTAGTGCTAAAATATCTAATTAATTTTCTTTATTCTGGAAGGGAGAGGTTCTGTAGTTAATAATAAAGACTCAATTGTGGCCACTCAGTCATGCCACATGGAATCTAAAAGTACTTTTCATCCTTTAATTCTAATGTTTAAACCAAGTGCCATGTCATGTCTCTTTCCCAGTCTTTAGGGTGGTGGAAACTGGAAAATTCACCATATCTCTGAAGTCTGCCTGTGCCTGTAGCGCTAAAGTTATTATTATTATTATTAAATACTTGGGACATATTAGAGGGTCAACCTCATAGAAAGCTAAGACTTTTTCACCCTTTCCTGCACAGTCTCTTTGCCTCTTTTTTGGTTCCTCAGTGCTCTGCTCCTTTACTCTTCCTCTTCTTCTATCCCTGTCTGGGTAATTTTGTGTCTTGCCTCAGGGGAGAGTTGTCTGTCCTTTCTTGCCTTGTGGGGGTGGGGTAGGGTTGTGGCGCTAGAGTAAGGTGGGGGCTTCAAGTCTTAGACACAAAGGAGGGGCAGAAAATGTTCTTGGTGATAATCTTAGGCTGGAAGATTTCAGTAATTGAATTGTAAATATTAGATTTTTGCTAGCATTTCCCCTTGTTATTATAGTAAAAGAGTTCCTGTCTCCTGTTCAGTCTTAGGTTACCTTACAGAATTTCTTATCCTTGGCAGGTATCAGGCTGCAAAAGCAAGTCTAAGAAAGACCTGTTGTATGAGAAAAATAACCACACAGATGAGAGAATTTCCACACTGTGAGATCTAGAGCTGGGGATGCTCAACATTCCTCTGGGGTTTTAATTGACCACGTGGCAGTTGTCTTGTTTCATGGATTTTGGATTGAAATTTCTAAACTGAGAAATCATAGAGTGAATGGATTATAACTTCTGGTTTCCACTAGTAAAAGGAGTTGTGGTCTCAGCAGCGATAACTATAGCTTCTTGCTTTTCTGCCATCTCAAAACAGTTGGAGCCCATGCTCAGCTCTATCTCTGGCTTCTTAGAACAGTTAGCACATGGAAGTTGAGCATTTGAAGATGCTATTTCTATTCCATTGTATTTTCATTACCTGCTTGTTTGCCTCTTTCCATTAAGGCCTGGCCCCCAGAAGTTTCATTTTCCTTGTGCCTCCTTGCCTGGCTCCTGCCTGGCTCCTCACGGGTGCCCCCTGTGGAGTGGAAGGGTGAGCTACTACAAGGTGGAGAACAGGAGCAATGTTTATCTGATGCTGTCAGAAGGAGTGTGAAGTTTTCCTTTTTCATGTGTGGGACATCTTTATTGACAAAAACTTTGTTTTTAAGGAAACAATGACAAAAATAAATACAAAGAGGTAGAATAAGCTGTAAAAACAGTCAGTGCGGACCAGATTTCTAAAAACGTGGTCTGTGGGCCACCAGCCTTCTGACTGCATGCTGTGGTACACAGCGCTTTTTCCTTTCTTGTTCTGTCAGTGCTCTCTGTCCCTTTGCTCTCCTACAATTTAGTAAGTTTAATTTGTTCTTCCTTCTAATCAAAGGAATCATGGGAGGTTATCAGTCATCATTTTTAGAGGAGGAAATTGAGGACACAGAAATGGAACGAGTTGTCCGCTAATGCCCAGTGAATCCCTGGTCTCAGGGCCAACTGTGTTTTTCACCCCCTTTTAAAACATCCGGTTTGCACTTAGGGCGCCCTCCTGACCCATTTTGTAGCAGATGGAAGAAAGGTCAGTGAAAATGAAGTGGAGCCATATGGGTTTGTTTTCTGAAAACAGATGCACGTCAAGGATTTTTTGGTATGTATTTTATTAATGTGATCACCAAAAATGCCCATCAGGAAAAACGAGTGTTTATATTGCGTGTGCACACACACAAACACACACAGAGAGAGACACACAGACACACACAGGCACACAGACACACACAGACATATGCATTGCTTTATCTTTAGAAATACTGGCATTCGTAAACTTTACACAGAAGATAAAAAACTTTAAAATATATATTTTATATGTTTTTCTCTATATGCACATTATTTGCTTCCTTCTCTTTGTTTTGTTTCTTTTTAGTCTCTTCGTGGTGGGCAATAAAGTTATTTTTGGAAAATTATGGAATAGTCACTTGGCAAGTGTTACCGTTTGTGTCTAGGTGGCCAGCCCCAAGCCTCACAGTCATGGAAGCCGCTGAATCTAGCGTTTGTGATTGGTTCCTTGTGTAGCGCTGGGATTGGCGGTGTGTGTGCTGCACCCGCCCAGGGGCGGAGCCGGCCTACAATGATGGGTCCGGAAGGAGGCGGGGTTTCCCGCTTTTGCTTGGTTTGCTTTTGCCGCCGCCATGAACCCTGCGCATTGTCCGCGCTCCCCTGCCTTGGAGCCAGCTGGGTATGGACTGAAACCCCAAAACTGTAAGAAGTTCTCCTTCCTTCACTTTGGGCGCCGGGTATTTTGTCTCAACAAGGAGAGAAAAGTAACGAAGACAGCAAGCTCTTGAAAGAAGTTGAAATGGCAAAGGGTTAGTGTTCGGGCACAGACGTCACTCTTCCTTGTGGTGGGGTTGAATCTGCTATTCCTAAGAGTTCATAATGACCCAAATGTGTCTCACATTTGGAGTGGTTGCTAACTATACGTCAATATCTAAGGAAAGATTTCCTTTGCTGCCTCCCTCAGTCCTCTGTTCGTCTCCCCTCTGCTCTCTTCACTTCCACTTTCCTCTTAAAATTTCATCTTTTGAAGAATGCTCCATGTGTTAAGGAGGAACACTAACTAGGGTGTTTGGTGGAAGAGACGTCTCCCCCTCCTCCCTTTGGGAAACCATCTGTGGCCAGGGAATTTGGCTGCTTAATTCGTTCCGAGTGGCACTGTGTCAGGGAAGGGAGGTCACCTCAGTGACACCTGAGGAGCGTCTAGAATTCTGTATTTGCTATTTTCAGTGACTGTGGGGGTTGACTATACCAAGTGGGTGTGGCGTGCCTTTGGCTGGAGATGGGGTGGCAGTTAGGGGTCAAGAAATGGTTCACGCAAATGTTAGGTCGGAGTTGGAACTGTGCATTTTCAATCAATCCGTATTTTAAGACAGAGCCTCAATGACTCAAGGAAATAGTACCTAAACTCAAAGAGTTCCCCGTTGCACTCTCTTCTGCTCATTTTATATTTTCCTGGATCAGCGTTTCAGTAAAATAAATATACCATTGACTTTCCTCCATGGGTATCTGGAGGAAAACAAAGAAGCCATAAAAGAGTTTTTCTATTCTTGCATGAAAAGTGCTGTAATACTACAAAGTGCAGCTCTGTTTTATAGACAGAACCAGAAGTAATAGTCTTTATGATGAGGTTTCTGGGAATTTTTGTAATGCATGTGAATCTGAAGATACAGCTTGGATGTAAGTTATTAAAGATCAAGACCATAGCAATAAAGATGCCACTGTTCTTTTGATAATGTACAGAACTTTGTACTTTTGTGTGTGGGCTTTTGTTTTAAAAGATAAATATGTTTTTAAAGCCTTTGACAAGTGAAGTGGGTCTTTTATTTGACTGTTTGTAAGTTAAGGCAAAAAAGAACAAATGGCATGAAACCTTTAATGTGTCCTGTGTTTGAGTGGTCTCCGTGCTCATATTGAGAGCAAAGGTGCCTAAGATGCTCCTGTTATTAGGATGCTTTCCCCAGTTCCAAAACAAAACAAAACCAAAAACAAACAAGCAAACAAATTAAAAAAAAACAAAAAAAATGAGAAAATTTCCATATCATATTCAAAGTTTTACATGCATATGTTTTTATTTTACTCATGATAAATTTTCTCATTAGATTTTTTTTGTTACCTGTTGTTTGTAAAAACACTTAAAGGATGTACTAGATATGTGGTATTTAAATATTTTGTAGTTTTCTTGTCCGTTTTTTTTTTTCTTCTTAAAAGTCAAAAAGAGATTCCTGAAGATCAAAGAAATCTCTTTTTGCAGATTAGCCAGGAGTAGAATTTGGGATTTGATCTTAGCAGAATTACATTTAGAACATGTAAAAAACTCCCAGCTGGAGTCAGAAAACCCAATGTCTTACAGACATTTTCGTCTGTAGCCAATTGGTAACTTTCCAGCTGGTCTGCCTTTTGAAATCTGGTTTCCTCTCTCCAGAGTTAAGTCTCAGTTGGAGCTTCAGCAGAAAAGCCTCCACCATCCTGTCTGGCATGGTTCTCTATCAGCTTTCTTCCAAGAAAGAAAGGAAGAACATTTCTGAAAGTCTTGGAATCACCAGTAAGGTGATTGTATATTAAATTCACATTCCCTGCACCCTCCCCTAAAACAGTTCCTTAGCCTAAAACTAACTCTTATGTTCAAACCTCAATAGCATCAGAAATCTTCCTTAAGTACAAGAAATCTCAATGAGTGTTCACTGTAACACAATGTAATTTTTCACTGAGTGTTTGTAAGTGGCTTCTGAGTTTCATAATATTAACCATACTGATGGTTGGTTTGTTTAATCAAACTCTGGTCTAGGGAAATGATTTGAGGATATTTGGTTATAAAGAAAAGACAGATTGTTACACTGTATCCATGTGCATTTTCTGTAGCTACCCATGAAAGAAGCCAGATAGGAGACAAAACAGGAGATGGGACCCATCTGCACAGAAGCCGGAGTCTGGAAGGAGATTTGTAAGTACAAAGGCATAGCACATTCTAGAAGTAGAGGTCTCAGCTGTTGGCACACTAACAGGAAGGCGAGACTCAACTCTGAGATATTGGAAGACATACATCCTTGTAAAACATCAGTCTTTTTTAGCACAACATTCTTCCAATTTTATTTTTAGAAATTAACAGCCCTGTATTAGGATTTTCAAATGGCTGTAGAGTTTCAAATGGCTGTAGCGTCCTTTTGGCATTGTCATGAGATGATTGCCTTGCGCCCCACCATGGCCCCAGTATTTGCAAGCATCCCCAGTAATTGCTGCCCTTCTCCCTGGCTAGATCTGCTTTGTGGTAGTGCAGAGGGGTGGGTGGTAGAGACCACCGTTACCAGAAATAATTAGCCCTTTGGCTGGGTGGGAAGGCTCAGTGGACCCACTGAGGGTTTTACCCATCTGGGTGGAATCTAGGGCTCTGGTCTGTATTCAGCCCATTTGACCTCTATATATCAGAACGAGTTTGCTCTTTGTGTCTTTTGGCTAAGGCTTTTCCCTCCTGGTGGAAAACCTTTGAAAAGTCACCGGGGTTCCAGCTGGAAGAAGCATATTTGACCTTGGAGGAATGAGAGCATTTGCTTCCTTCCATGACATTGCCGTACAATTTCTCCTGCCACCCCTGGTTTCTTGGCTGGAGTACTCTGGAGACACAGAGGGGACCCCCAGGGCTGCATAGCACCCCTGCATGAGTGGGAGAATGGGCAGCAGGTGGCCTGGGGACAGCTGGGGGGAGGGCATGCCAAGGACAGAGAAAATGAAGAGTAGGCTCACAAAGGAGCCCCAAGCTGAGACAGGGTAGACACACTGAAATACAGTAACCATGAAGGCTAAAGCTCACTTGGTGCTCTTAGGTAGGGTGTTCCAGGGTACCGGTAAGCACCTGCTGGTACTTTCTTACTTAATGGACATTAATCATTTTGAAGTGGGAGAAGATGTAATGAGTACCATATATATGTTTGAAAATTTCTAATAGACACACTAAAAAATGAAATAAGCGCGATGAATTTTAATGATTTATTTAATCCTCCACATTATCATTTTAACACACAATCAGTATAAAATCTATTAGTGAGCTATTTTACACCCCACCCTCTCTATGTCCGAGGGCTTTGCATTCAGTGTGGACTTTGCAGTGTATCTCAGTTGGCCTTGTCATAGTTCAGGTGCTCAGTAGCTGCTTGTGACAAGGGGCTTCTGTACTGTAACGTCACTCTACAGCCTGGCTTAGAAGGCCAACTGGTCTTCTCTATGAATGAAATAAAATGTCTTATTTTCAAAACTAAAACCACAGAAGCTATTCTTCCACTTCTGCTGGAAAGAAAGGGAAACCAGCCATATAAAATCACTACGGGCAGCTGGCTCCAGGGTTTTTCCCTGTGTCTGAATTTGGTCCAGCGGGCCCAGAGGTGCGCCTTGGTGAGGCGGGAGACCCCTCTATGCAGAAGCTCAGTGCGGATTTGTGAGGGCCTCACCACTCAGCTCCTCCCAGCACTGTGGGGTCAGAGGAACACCACCCTACTTTCTCCCTGTGTAGAGGTTTTGGAAAGTGAGGCTGCAAGGGGCAGAGAGTTTCAGATACCCAGGCAGTGCCCTGCCGCTGCCCCCCCGATGTCTTCCCCTGAGCAATCCAGCGGGAGAACCAGGTGAAATTGCTGAGATTCAGGCCAGATGGTGCGGGCTGGTGACCAGGGCTCTGCACATCCCCTGCCTTGGCTGGAGACCACTCTTTGTTGGGGTCCCTGGACGGTTGGAAATGGTCAGAGGTTTGGAGTAAGGGATGTTGCAGTAAAATGAGAACTGATGGTTGGCTTGTTGTCCTAATTTTTCTCAGTACTTAAACACTTGAGGAGGGAAGAGGGGTCTCACTAGGTGAGCGTTGACAGCAATCACTCACCCCACACCATTGGCTCCTGAAGCCCAGATCACGTGAAGCCACACAGTAGTTTTTCTTACTATTGCTGGGCAGAAGTTTGGCTTGTAACAAAAAGTGTACTTCACTTACAAGTAACTTTTATTTTTCCTATTTTATAAGTAATTTTACAGAAAACTGGGGAACTTAGAAATATATAAGCAAAAAAAGTAAATGTGCTCACTTCACTGACTAGTGTTTTATCAATGTGCTATTAACAGTTACTGTTTTCTCGAGTTCTTTTTTTCTCTACATATGCAAATATATTTAAGAGTTGGGCTTACAAATAATTTTGTGTTCTTTTTCATTTGCTATAGCATGAACATTTTATTATGCTTTAGTGATAAATCTTTATAAGCTACACATTTATACAATACTGTATTACAGTGTTCTCGTTTTTCCCTGTTGTTTGACTTGAAGTTTTTTTCAAATATTTCCTAAGGGGCATGGAGAAAAATTGCAGTTTTACTTGATTTAATTATCTTGGTATAAATATTGCTATTTGATAATAAGCTATAAGGGGAAGATGACATAAAATATTTTTATTTCATGGCCCTTTGCTTGTGTTCAGGAGATTTTCCCTGGAGTTGTGCTGGGCTAAGAATAAAGTAACTGCTAGTTGTGAGCTGATCAATGTGATCTCCTTTCTGATCATGAACTTTGTGAGTTATTAGATGCAGCAGCAGTGGACAAGATGGGGCAAGAAAAAAGTCCACCCTCTGTCCTTAAATCATGACATACTGTACCTGGTACTCGGAAGACGACTGTCTGGTGGCATTTATTCTTATAGTGCCATTTAGTTCCCAAATACACTTTTTCACAAAAAGTTCTACCAGAAGTGCTGATGACATTGACTAAATTGCAAGATACATACTTGATTATTTTTAGACTCCTATTAACAGAATTTAAAATACTTAAAAAGTAAAAAGAACAGTATAACAACTCTCAGGTAGCCATTACACAACTTCCACCATCATCCACAGTCAGCCATTCTTACTTCACTTGTTATCTATGCCCTGTACCTTCTCTCTGATACATCTGTGTAGCTCACACCCTAGTCATGACATGAAACAATTTTATGTCCTCAGGAAAATTCCCTTCATATCTCTTCCTGTGCAGTTCTCCAGCCAATGACTCGTTCTCTCTCTCTTTCTTTTTTTAGAACAGAGACTAATTTATCCCAAGCTTGCTATCACAAGGGAGTCAACCACCATCAGTTGCCTCAAAAGCAGCTGATAGGGGAGTAGGGAAGCTATACAAGGAAAAACAAGTCTTAGGAGGTTGTTGATTAAGGAAAACATTGACATGAGCTGACAAGATGTGGAGTATCATATGTGATTCATCTGAAGACTGTATTGGATTCTGTCTGGTTGGTCCACAATTGGAAAATGGAGCGATAGATAGGAAAGCTGTCAGTCACTGACCAAATGCTTACTGTTCTGGGCCAGTTGCTGCAGAGTTTGTGGTCCACAGCAAAACCTGTTTCCATGTTTGTTGCTGCTGAGGTTGTGCTGCTGATGCTGTGGATCATTTATGGTCCTGCCATTATCTGTGTCTTCAATCTCTCTCTCCAAAGATATTTTTATAATGTAAAATGATAACTATGAGTCATTCAGTTACACTTCTGTCTTCACTATGATCAAACTGGCAGGCAGCATTTGAACACTGAAGGAAAGCAATATGATGTTTTCTGGCTAACTTTTTTCAGTGAAGAAGACCTATAAGAAGCATTTCTTCTTTTCTGTCTCATCAGGCTGAGAAGTCCAATATCAAAGCATTGTCCAGCTCAGTTGTCTCATAAGGGCTGCATGCTGCTTCCAGATGATTCCTTGAATGGCGCTTACTCTGGGGAAGAGGAGCATTCAGTCTCTGTCCAGTGATCTTGGTGGAAGACCTCCAAATGATATAGGGGAATGAAACTCCCAACCTACTAGATGTTCCGCATGAGTTCATGTTCTCTAAAATCGAAGAACGAATTTTAGGAACAACGGAGGTTATGAGCAGAATATATTTATTGAGAGAAAGAAAGCTTCTGTCTGAGAGACAGACAGAAGGGGTCCCGAGTGGGTTGCCACAGTGGCTCTCTCTTAAGAGGCAACCATCATTCTGATGTTTTTCATCTTGGATTTGCTTTGCTTAAGCTAGAATTTCATGCAAATGGTATCATACAGGATGTACTCTTTTGCATCCACCTTGTTTCTGTGACATTCATCCCTGTGATTGCATGTGTTGGTAGTTTGTCTATTTTTATTGCTGAACAGTACTTTATTGTAGAAATACAGTGCATGGAAAACATATTTATCCATTCAACAACTAAGTGGTATGTGGTTTATTCCCATCTTGGGACTATGAGCATTCTGTATAAGTCTTTGTGTGAGCATATGTTTTTAAATACTCTTAAGTGAATAGGTCGGGATAGAATTGTTGGGCCAAAGAGTAGGTATGTTTTAACTTTTAGAAGAAGAACTGCCAAGCTGCTTTCCATTTCTGCCAACCATATATGAGAGTTCCAGCTGTCTTACATACTTGCCAACATTTGCTTTTGTCAGTCTTTTTAAAAATTGCCACATTAGTGGGTGTGCAGTGATATCTTTGTGATCTTACTTTGTACTGCTCTGATGATTAAGCATGTCAAGTATTCCTTTATGTATTTATTGTCTACTTTCCCTTCCTGTGTGATGTGCTTGTTCAAGAGATAGTCTTTTTTGGGACACATTGAACTAAACTTGCATCTTAGGCATTCTTTCTTTGGTCATGCTGGGCACTGTCTAGTAGTATGTTTCTAAAAGTGGGGAGCATAAGAAAGCATCTTCAGGGTCACAGCTTGCTTCTGTGCTTTGTTGTAGATTTCTGCTCCACTGATGGCCTCTCTTACAGACTCTAGTGTGAGTCATTTCCTGACACTTGCTCTCTGCATGTCTCCCTGGGCTGAGTTTGCAATTCCCTCTGCCTTTGCTGTCTTCTCAGGCTGGGTTCATGGGGAAGAAATCATTAATGAGCTCCTTATTGCACTGTAGCCTTAACTCACAGTACTCAGCATCTTGAAAGCTCCATTGAGAACTCAGGCTCCCATTCTAACCCAGTCATGAGAACTAAAAATACCTCAAATAACTCTACTTGGAATTGAGTCAAGAAGGGATATATTTTGGGATTGCCAAGTGACACCAACATTATTCATAAAAATTAAAAGCATTTGAAGAGAGGCTGTGATTTATATCTAAATCACTGTGCTTATGCCATAAGCTAAATAATGTTCCTCAGACTATGGCGAGGCAGGCAATAAATAGTTTCGAGAGTGGCTGCAGTCCACCAGCCACTCTCTGAGCAGTGTTGACTGAGGGTATCGACTCAGGAGCCAGGTTGCTTGAGTTTGAATCCAGGCTCCCTCACTTGTTAAGTGGAAGGTCTTAAGGAACTTTTTTGATTCAGTTTTCTCATCTATAAAGTGACAATGATGATGATAACATACTTATTGCACAGCATTGTGGTAAAGATTAAGTGAGCGAAAATACAGAAGACCCTTATAACCACCTGGCATATAGCAAATGCAGTGTAGAGATTAGCTGTCATTGTTGTCGTCCCACAGATCATGTCCTAGCTCAGACGCTTCCACTTGTGGCCAACAGAAACCCACTTCGGTTTAACTTCTGCAGAAAAGGAACGTGCTGGGTGTTGGTCTCTGAGTGCCCATGAAGTGTGGTCCAGATCTCCACTTCCTTCCCTGTGTTGCCTCTCCCTGTGGGTGATGAGACCACCAGTTGCCTACCTTACATCTTACAGCTTAGCAATGCCATGGCATGCAAGTCTCAACTTCCTGTTTTCCCCAATACTCTATTATTATATTCACTGGGTTAACTTGGTTCATGTCAGGAGTACATCAGAACCGTAAGAACCAAAAGTTCAGAAGAGGTCATCTTCTGAAGACAAGTGCAGGGCTGTACCAGAGTGAGAGAGAATAGTTGTTTCTGTTAAGTGGTTGAGGAAATGGGTTAATGTTTACTAGTTAATGGGGTGAGTATTGGTTTTGACAGATGGTGTGTTTTTAGGAAAAGATGTCCCAGAAAAGGAGAATACCATTTCTTTCTTGGAGAAATTTTCATCCTATGGAGCAGATGGGCCTTTTAAAATATCTTCTTCTTCTTTCTTCTTCTTCTTCTTCTTCTTCCTTGTCCTCATCCTTATCCTTGTCCTCATCTTCATCTTCTTTTTTTGGGGGGGGCGGGTTTGCAGCACTGGGGATTGAACTCATGACCTTGTGCTTGCCAGGCAGGCACTTAGACCGCTGAGCTAGATCCCCAGCCCTGGTGTTTTTTGAGACAGGGTCTCACTATGCCGTTCAGGCTGGCCTTGAGCTCACTTTGTAGCTCAGGCTGGTCTAAAACTTGCTATGATCCTCCTGCCTCAAGCCTCCCAAGTGCTGGGATTACAGGAATGTGCCACTATGCCTGGCTAAAATACGATCTTCTTACAACAGGCTATAACATGTTAGAAGTTATCTTAGTCTGTTTTCTGCTGCAATAACAGAAGACTGAGACTAAGTCATTTATAAAGAACCAAACTTTTTACAAATCACACTTCTGAAGGCTTAGAATTCTTAGGATCCAAGGTATCAGCCTCTGGCGAGGGCCTTCTTGCTGTCCTCACATGGCCAAAGGGCAGGGGGAGACAGAAAGAGAGACAGAAAGAGACAGAGACAGAGACAGAGACAGAGACAGAGACAGAGACACAGACAGAGAGGAGGTAGGGAGGGAGGGAGGGTAAACACAAAAGGAGCTCTTTTCCCCTGTTATGCCCTTTGTGACAGCATTAATCTATTCAGGAGTCCAGAGCCCTTGGGCTTAACCTTTTATTAGGCTCCACCTCCCCACCTCCCAACACTGCTGGGATTAAGTTTCAACACATGAAATTCTGGGGGCATATTCAAACCACAGAGGAAGCATATAGCAAAAATTCCTTTATAAAATTAAGAGAACATATGCATGGTTGGTGGGAATGTAAACTAGTACAACCACTATGGAAATCAGTATGGAGAGTCTTAAAAAAACTGAAACCAGAAATGCCATTTGATCCAGCATTATCTATTCCAAGTACCTTCCTGAAAGGGCCAAAGTCATCATAATACAGTGATACATGCATTCCCATGTTTACAGCAGCACAATTCACAATAGCTGAATTATGGAAGGGGCCTGTGTGTCCATCAACAGATGAACGAATAAAGAAAATGTAATATATATATATACACACACACACTATGGAGTACTAATAAGTCACAAAGAAGGACAGATTTGAGTCATTTGTAGGAAAATGGATGCATCTTGAGACCATAATGCTAAGTGAAATAAATTAGATAAAAAGTTAAGTATCACATGGTTTCTCTAATTATAGTGAGCCCTTTGCTGTCCTTGTCGAGGTCCGGGAAATTTTTTTTTATAATCCCATGGAGAAGTTATTGGAATTCTAGCAAGTTAGTTCCAATCTGCCACTTCCAGTGCAACCCATGGTGAGAATAAAGACACTAAGACTTATTTATAGTTATGGGGAGCCACGGGGTCCTGAGTCGGGCCCAGATGAAGGTTCATCAGAACAAAGGCCTCGACACAGGGCCTAACTCAGATTTTACTGATTTGTGAAGAAGGGTGTGGCTTGAGGATGAGTGACTGTGAGAATGGTGGGAAATACATGAATACTGTGAGCTGGGCTAGCTAGGGGTGCAGAAGACACCTCTGCAATATGCAGAGAGAAGAATATGCAGAAATATCAATGTGTACAACACAACTGAGGTGGCGTTTAATGTTTTAGGGGCTGGTGCTTCCCTAGGAAGTCATAGCCTCTTATCTTGAGGCTCAAACCCAGTTGGCCGCCCTGGAGCCATAGCTCTTCATCGCACCAGGCTTAACCGTGTTTTGGGAGGTCATGGGTCAGGGAAACAGCGACTGTCGCCTGGCTTCAAAGATTATGCATCAGCACCTTAGCCAGCCCTGTTTACATTGCTTAGAGCCAGTTGAGGGGAAAAGGAAATAGCTTGGCCAGCTGTGTACATATCATTACATGGAGATAGGGCCAGGTTTAGCCAGAGTGGAGGTAATTGTTCTTTGTTCAAGGAGAGTTGTCCTCCACATCTAATATGAGAAATCTAAAATATACACAATTTAAGAAGCAAAAAAAAAAAAAAAAAGAAAGATGGTACAAAACAGGGAGGTAGACTCTGTGTAGAAGGGAAAGGCATCTGAGGAAGGAGGGAGAGGAGAGGGTGTGTGTGGGGAGGGTCAGCATGTGATAGGCATATGTACTAATTTCCCAAGGTGAGGGTAGTTATTATGTATTGCAGACATGTACTAATAAAAAAGAAATTAGACAGCATGAGCCAGAGGAAGCTAACGTCTTACCAATAAGAAACTTAAGTGACCTTGATGTGTAAAACTGAGTGTAGTGGTCACAGACAGGACACTGACAGTGTGAGGGGATGGAAGACCAGCCTCTGCCCCAGCCAGATAGGAAGTGAATGTGCATTCTTTGTTGGGAAACTCAGTGCTGAGAACTCTCTAGGTTCTTTGTCTGCAGTGATGGAGGAAACTATAAGGGTCACGGATGTTCTTCTCATTTGTGTCCTTGATGTTTGCCAGGTTGAGAGATTGGGAAGAAGTTGGTTCATGCAGGGTATGGAAACTTGGTTTGTTTTCTCTGCAGGCAGATGGCTAGGCCATGGAAACTTGTTGGAAGATGACATTTATTAAGCTGCTTTCTTATATCAAGGGCTTTCTTGGGATCAACAGATTGTCAAGAACAAATTTATTGGATCCCAGAGACTTACAAAATTGTTCTTTCTTACTGATGAGAGACAACATCTGAACATATTCATTTGAAGCTGTGGAGGAAGAAACCTGAGATTTGGTGACATCGTTAAGATGTGTAGTTATTTACCCTTGCACACCACCTGTAACTGGATGATTCTCATTTCTCATTGCAGAATGGCTCTGGACTCTCCAGAATCACAAGATCAGATGAACTCATGACTCTTTACTAGATAAAAGCCCCATTTGCAGAACAATCTCACAAATTTTGTGAAAACAATGTGACTTCTTTAAATTTTTGCAGCTATCCATTGGAGTATAAATTGCAGAATGATCAAATTGCTAAATTTCAAATATCTCCTTTCAGGATACCTTAATTTAAAGATGCAGTGCTGGAATTGAATTCCAATTTAATCTATCAAGATGAAAATATCTCCAGAGTTTTGGAGATAAATATATGAATTTTAAATATCCAGAAATAATCCAGAAAATCCAGAATTTTAAATAATCCAGGCCGAATTTTAGGAAATGTTTGCATCAACTTGGCTTTGTAAGACAACCTGGAGTTATGAAATTAAATGTGTACCTCATCAATAGCATTGGAATTAAGTTAAGCCTATGCTAAAAATATTAAGTGATTTTCAAGCATGGCTTAAAACTCCTTACTACTTAAACTGTGGTCCAGAGACCAATATCATAGGCATAAACTAGGAGCTTGTTAGAAATGTAGAATCTTAGCTTATCTTTCCTTCTCTCCAAACTACAGAATTTAAAGAAGATCCCCAGATAATCCCAGTGCATATAAAGTTTTAGAAGTAATGGCATGTTTTCTTTTCTTCCTTTCTCCATGAGATACCTGGGATGACTATTGAAACTAGATTTTTGTTTCCTATCCCAAATTTTCTGAATTAGTGTTTCTGGCAGGCTGGAATTCTGAAGTTTCTGAAAGTCCTCAGGGAATTCTGCCAAGTGGTCTGACTTGACTATTCTCACTGGGATGTCTAGTTAGTGTTTTAAATGTGAATTCTCACTGACTTGATTACAAGTCATTAATGATTAGCTCTAGATCTCTGTGTGCTTTTCTTTATGTAAAGTTGATAGAGCTACTTTATATTTTACTCCCAAGATTTTGGATATTAATAGTTAACAAGGAGTATTTTGCTAATGATATCAATAAAAACCTATGCAGCTTCCTCAGCTGTCTCTCTCTCTGACTAAGGAATTTCTGATGTAGTCATCAAAGGCAAAAAACACTAGGCTATTTTGGTCACCATGAAACTTCTTTTAGCATAACTATTAAGATATATGTATTTTCTTTGCCTTTAGATTCTAACATACATTTTATTAAAAGTTATTATAAGTAACTTGAGGAATAAACAGTTGAAGGTACTTAAGGGTATTTATGGAGATTTCAAGGTGAGGAAAGAGAGATCACACTGAACATGTGTGTGTCAGGAACATCTTTGTTGAGATTTAAGATTATTGTGGAAAATGGGAAACCGAGTTCGATGTCGAGGACATTTCAGATAGAGGAACCATGAGCGCAGACTCTTAAGAGGAGAGGCAAGGTGGATGTTCATGGGCTGAGGCAGTCTAGTTTGGTAGTTGTATGACAAATCATAACTAATTAGATGTGGGGCTTAAGGCTTGTAAAATAAGTTGAGGGCATTGTTTGGCGAGCTTGAAACAACAGGATAGGGAATTTGGACTTCATTTTTGGCCAATCAGGGCTGGAAGTTTCAGGGAGGGACATGACCAGACCTCTGTCTTTGGGAGATATATGTGGTGAAAGGACTTTCGAGGGAGAGGGACTGAAGGAAACAAAATATGAAAGCATGAATGAGGCAGTGGCTGAGAATGGAAACAAGGACACACATTAAAGGCCCATCAAAGATTTAAACTATGATGGTGGCAGTCAGAACAAAAAGGGGGAGAAGGTAAAAATGTTGGGAAAATTGAAGTTTTAGGACTTGATGTTCTCCAGGATATGAAGAACTAAGGATTGTGAGATGACACAAAATAACTCCAGGTAAATGGGAAAACAGTGATAGTATTAGTAGGAATTGTAAAATTGGGGAAAGACACAGTTGGTTTTAGGCAGTATCACTTAGACAATGGCTAGCTGTCAGATGGAAATGAGACTCCAGACCCAGGAAGTTATCTACCCAAGTGTGATAACTGAAGTCACAGTGGGTGAGGAAAGCATCAGAAGAGAGAGTGTTAAGGAGATGAAACAGAGCGAGGATGAGAGTTAGTTGCCACCTACATGGTGAGAAGAAGAGAGGATCCTTGAGGCAATCAGGTAAAGATCAGAAAGTGGAAAAAGAATGAAGGCCTGCTATATTTCAGAAATCAGGTGGAGCCTTTCAAGATCAAGCAGGTTAAGCAGGTATTAGAGTCCAGTAAAATCAAGAAGGATCAGTATGAGAAAAGGCTGCTGGAGAAGGAAGACAAATGGTGCCTGATGACCACACAGGGAAACAGTTTGAGGAGAGCAGCAGGAGCTGAGCCAAGACACCATGGCCTTCGTCAGTAATTTACTTAGTTGCTAAGTCCTTCACTTGTGAGGCAGGAATCAAAGACTCCTCTCTCAAAGACAGGTGGAAAAGGAAGGCAGAAAAGAAAGAGGAAGGAGATGAGAAATAAGGACTATGTATTGATCTAAGTTTTTTTGCGTATTTAAAATTAGATGACTAGAGTTTATTAGAAGACAGAGAAGATGGGTGAAAAGTGGGAAAAACAGACAGCATCACACTAGGGTTGTAGCAGAAAATGTCCCCTCAGCCAGTCTGTTAGTTGCCTAGATAACAGTTCCTGTGACAGTTCCTGTTACTTCTGTCTCTTAGAAACAGGAACTGCTACCTGTTCACTTGTGATGAATATTGTTAAAAACCAGTCAAAGACAGCCAAGTAGTCTGCTTCTGTACTTCCCCTTTCAACTCTATAACAACCTCCCTCCCTGGGTCTTTGAGGGCTGACATTTTGAGGGACAGTCGATTGTCAGTGCCTGTCCAACATTAAATAGATCTACCTCCAAATCGTGGGTGTTGTTTCAATGTTTCTGCTTGCCGTTCGTTACAGGGTAATTGAGAAAATAGGTCTTGGAAGGCCAGGAGCAAGTAGGAGAGGATTGTAACTATTTCTCCTCCAGAGACTGACTCGTCTCAGGGACAGTTGATCCCTGCTCTCATGGATTCCATAAAAGCGATCTGAGCTCACCAAGTAACAGTGTTGCAGAAGGTCTTGCTGCACACCATACACATATTGTCACTCTGTTCTGTGTTCCTAAAGATCCTCTCTTTGCATTGAAAATCATGAGTACCACAAAAAGGAGGGTTGTTCTCTTGCACGTTGCATATGCTTTTTAAAAAAATCACTAAGGCAGAAGTTCATTTCCGTCTCTGAAATGTTAGTGGGTGCTTTCATTTTTTCCTGTGTTTTGTCAGCTTGTGTTGTAATAGGAACCTGAGCTCACAGTGGGAATAATGAGTTGAATCCTACTTACTCAAATTGGCAATTGTCTTGGGAAAGCGAACCAACTTACCTCAGTCTTAGTTCTGCTCCTCTGTAAAATTGAGGGTGGTAACTACTTTAAAAGGTAGAGCACAAAGGATACAGAGAGTCCCTGGAGCATAACTCCTGTCAGTGGGTACTCAATAAATGCTCTTTGAACAGAGATCCATTAATTTCCGGGAGAGCAGACACTGTATCTCATCCCCTGGGTTTGCCTCCTGAGGTGAGGGGGCTGATACTTTCCTTAAAGATGTTTTTCTTAAAGGTTTACACTAGCAGATTAGTCTCTAACTAGATTGCTTTCACTTTCGGCAACAC
>RJWT010015492.1:0-20309 GCA_004365215.1 Cuniculus paca | reverse complement strand
GGAAAAAAAGGATTATTGCTAAACTGCATATTTCAACTGCAAAAACTCTAACAATCAGTAATTTAACTTCATAATTGTGTAATATGGAAAGAATAACATCTTCATTGGCTGGGAGAGTATTGCTAAAATGTCCACACTACCAAGTGATCTACAGATACAATGGCATTTATATTGGCTTTCCAATGGCGTTTTAGATAAACATTTAAATGATTCTGAACAACCACAGCAATCTTGTGCGAGAATACTACAAATCAGAAGCCACTGCACTCCCCAACTCAAGATACACTGCAAAGCTACAATAATCAAACCATAATGATTCAAAAAGACATCTAAAGTCAAGTGAACATCTCTGTAATCCCAGCGCTCTTGGAAGCTTATAAGGCAGGAGTTCAAGTCCAGGATAGCTAACTCAGTGACTAAGCACAATGTTGTGTCAAAATAAAAAAGACCTAAGAATTCAGGTCAGGGTGAATTTTTAGATTTTAAAAATTAAAATCTAAAATATTAAGCTAACCTGTGCCATTGTGATTGGAATATCTTATAATATTTTAGAGACTCCGAATTTCTTCTGTAAAATAAATGTACAACTGTAATCCTGACAATTTTGAAAAGAAAACAAAATCACCTCCTCCCTACTGGACTACGAAGTGAGCTCAAGGCCAGCCTGAACTGCATAGCAAGACCGTCTCAAAGACGAAAAAAAAAAAAAAAACACAAAACAAAAAATGAAAACAAACCAACCTGAAGTTCCAAAGAACCATACAGCCATACTGTACAATTCCATATTAGCAGTTAAAACAAGTAATAGAGTAATGTGTAATGTCAACCAACATCTACGAAAAGCTGCATGAAATCACTTCAAAAGTAAATGTGACAGGATTTCATGGGCAATGACACGAATTTGCATACACATGTGACTATCAACATGTAAATTACCTGCACAAATCACAAAAAAAGGGGATTTATTCTATGAAACTATTGGTAGCTGGGCAAGGAGGTAGGTGTCCATGATTCCAGCACATGGCAGGTTGCAAAAGGACTGCCAACAGTTGAAGGTCAGCCTGGGTTACACGTCAAGACCATGTCAAAAACAAAAAAAACAAAACAAAACAAAAATACAAACATTCATTCAGGATTGACTTTAAAGACTCAACAGATGAGAAAATGAGGTCCAAGAAAGCAACAGTCTGGTACTGTTTATGTGTAATGGCACAAGCACAAGAATTTGAGACAGCAAAAAAGTAAAATATCTTTGTACTCAATTTTTTTTTTCTTTTTGGTACTGGGGCTCAAACTCACGACCTCATGCTTACCAGGCAAACGCTTGAACCTCTGGGCTAAATCCCCAGCCCTAAAAATCTTTTTACTCTAAATGGTTCTACAACACTGACCTAAATGGTTTCACAAAGTTTTACTTTGCTTTCTGTATTAACTTGGTCTTTTTTTTTTTTTTTTTTTTTTTTGCAGCACCGGGGGATTGAACTCACGACCTTGTGCTTGCCAGGCAGGCGCTTAGACCGCTGAGCTAGATCCCCGGCCCTGGTATTTTTGAGACAGGGTCTCACTATGCCGTTCAGGCTGGCCTTGAGCTCACTTTGTAGCCCAGGCTGGTCTCGAACTCACAATGATCCGCCTGTCTCAGCCTCCCGAGTGCTGGGATCACAGGTGTGAGCCACCATGCCTGGCTTTAACTTGGTCTCTTATAAAAGCATTAATAAATGATAATTTAAAAATGGTATATTCTTTTACTCAAGAAGAATCCTTCAAATACAAGAGTTATACATTAGAACAAACTCACCAAAAAGGCTTCTTCCTCTAAAGTGGACATTATCTTACAAGAAAGTTCTTCACAACACAAATTCTCTTCTGTGGTTGCCACCAAAGCAGCACAGCGAGCAAATATTCTGTACAATTCTGACCAAGTTCGAAGTAAAGTCTTCATGGTCACCTAACAATAAACAATTTTATATGTACACCTGTGTACCAGAAACCCAGGAGTTTTCAACGTAACTTTAGATTTTAAAAACAGTGTAACATTTAACATATCAGAGTCTAACATAGTGTAATAGCCTTACCCATTCTCCCCAACAAGTTAAAACTTCAAAAATGAATACAATGGTATGAGCAATTGAAGGTAAAAAGGAATTCTTACTATTTAATTTTCATCTATGCTAATAATTAAGTCACACTAAAGTCATATTTAAGGAACAATTACTACTGCAGGTTACAATAAAGGGTGAGATGGTAGTGTTTTCAGAAAAGTTTAAATACATAAAAACTTGGTATGATCTTACCACAGGAAATCTCTGTGCTGAAAAAATATGATTTATTGGTAAAGTCAATGCACTATAGATGGCACTGAAATTATGTTCTAAGGCATCACCTTGATTTACTTCATTGGTCTGAAAAAAGAAAAACAGCAGTTAGACAAATTAGCGTAATTCTAACCCTACAGAGTAATATAACTTACTTTATGAGAATTATGTCTCACAATCGTAACATATTCAAGATACCAAACTCCCACCCTTTGATACCTAGGAACATGTATGATCTTACCTGAAAACACTTTTTTTTGCTGTAGATTGAACACATGGCCTTCACACTGAGCTATATACCCCTAACGCATCCACTTTTTTTGGAGACAAGGACTTACTAAGTTGCCCACCTTGGGGTTCAAACTTGCAATTCTGTTTCAGGTGCTGAGAATATTCGAACTGCTGGCATGCACCATAATTCTTGGCTAAAATCTTTACAAAGCTAAAAAGTTAAAAGGAGGTCATACTGCATTAGGGTGGGCCCAATCCCAGCAAACAGTAACTTTTTCCTAAAAGAAAGATGTAGAGAGGCACACAGAAGACACAAGGAGGCAATTCACGTGAAAATACAGGCAGGAACTGAAGTGACACGTCTGAAAAATCAAGAAAGTCAGAGCCAGATGCAATAGCACACACCTGTAAATCCAACATTCTGGGAGGAAATAAGTTCACAAATTCGAGTCCAGCCCGGGATAACTCAATACAGTGGTGGCAAACCTACAGTATGTTGAGGCACACGGAGACCCCTGTGGCCCCAGCAGATGAGCATCACCTTTCAGGTTTAATTGCAGTGTTGGCACTTTGCAATAAGTGGGTTTGGGGAAGCAATTTGGGTACTCAGTCTCTAAAAAGTTTTCCATCACTTAAGTGAGATTCAAAACTTAAAAACAAAAACAAAAAAATGTAAAAGGCTAGGGGATATAGTTCAGTGTAAAGGCTTAGTGTTCAATCCCCAGTACCACGGAGGGGGGGGGGAATTTTTTGGGGGCATGAAGATGCACAGCCCTAATCCCAGCACTTGGGAGACTAAGGCAGAGGGATCTCAACTTTGAGTACAGCCTGGACTACAATTCAAGACCCTCCTGTCTCATTACTGATTTCTGTCACAGTACTGAAGAAAAAGATTTGCGCAGATATTGTTCCAACAATTGAATGCAGATGTCTTGTGCTCTGGGTGAATGATTTGGGGCCAATAATGTGCAATGCATATACCATTTTTGCCTTGACAGATGTTTTCAAATTTTGTTTTAGCCGGGCGTGGTGGCTCACGCCTGTAATCCCAGCACTCAGGAAGCTGAGACAGGAGGATCCTTGTGAGTTCAAGACCAGCCTGGGCTACAAAGTGAGCTCAAGGCCAGCCTGAAAGGCATAGTGAGACCCTGTCTCAAAAACAGGGCTGGGGATCTAGCTCAGTGGTCTAAGCGCCTGCCCGGCAAGCGCAAGGTCGTGAGTTCAATCCCCGGTGCCACCAAAAAAAAAAAAAAAAAAAAAACAAATTTTGTTTTAATTTCTTTTCTTTTCTCATTGAATAAAACAGATTTGGGGAGGAAAAAAAAAAAAGACCCGGTCTCAGAAAGGTCAGGGAATGGCCTTGTTAGCAATCACCACAGAGGAATGCACAGACTCTTCCTCAGAGTCCAGAAAGAAAACAATCCTACCCAAGACCTTCTGCTATTTCTGGCCTCCAGAACCAGGACAATAAATTCATGTTGTTGGGACTGTGGGTATAGCTCTGTGGTACAGAGCTTGACTCCATCTTTCATCACCAACAAAAGTTAAATTTAAAAACATAAACTCTTAAACTGGGTGTGGTGGCTCACGCCTGTAATCCCAGCACTTGGGAGGCTAAGGCAGGAGGATTGTTCCAAGTTCAAGACCAGCCTAGGCTACAAAGTGAGCTCAAGGCCAGCCCACACTGCATACCAAGACCCTGTCTCAAAAAACCACATACACACACACAAACATAACTTCTTGCATGTTATAATGACCAACTTGTAGTAATTTGCTGTTTACAAAAACCAGAAAGCTAACGCATGGAATTTAAATTCTTAAATATAACCCCAGAATTAACTCCCAAAATTTTACACATTCAAGCAAGAATTTATAGAAGTCTTTGCTCTCCAAATAGTGGGAGTCCTTCAGAAATGTAAAATGTTTTAATTCCGGAAAAATATGTTGAATAGTATATGCTAGTCTGAGTAGCCTATATCACCATAATGTAAAAGTTGTGGTGGGCTGAGAATGCAGCTCAGTGACAGTGAGTTTGCCTAGCACTGCATAGCCCTGGGTTCAGTTTCTAGCAATACAGGGTACAAATATGCACCACCAAAGTGGAGTCTTTTTCTCTTTTTAGAGTTACAAGGGAATCAGTTCACAAAATCCTCCACAAGCAAGAGAGCCTGTGTTTCCTGTTCCGTTGATACTGACACCTTTTTAAAAGTAAAGGTGAAACAGTCAACTCCCGACAAACTCTAGACCTATGGTAATACTGTATAGTTTTAAGGTACCATGGCTTTATCACAGTATATAGCTTATTCAAGATGATTTGTATTCCCTATTGGTACAACTAGTGAAAGGCCTCAAACATGGACATTTGTATGCATCACATGTAAGCTGTACGGTTTTACAATCTCTATGGAAGAAAATGGAGCTTTGTGATCCCTATCATCTTTAATAAATAAGGTGGAAATTCAATGAAATAAAAAGAACACAATGAAATTAATATAAATAGAAAATTTACTAATTGCAAAAAAAAAAACCCACTTAATTTTTTCTACTCAAACTTCTATTCTTCTTCTCAACTGCTGGAATAAGGTATTTTACAAATCTGCAGAAAATTATGTAACAGACATACCATACCTGATTAATCAATTCAGTCAATGGAGTGACTATAATGCTCCACATTCTGCAGAGATGCTCCTTATTTTCCAATTGCTTTGCATTTTGACTAATAACACTTAAAACAGAGTCACTAAAAGCTAGTGGTGAAGTCGGACCAGAAAGCGCACAGCCTACAAGTGATTCCAGATTGAGAAAAAACCTGAAGAAAAAATTATAATCAACGTTAAGCACTTTGTGAAAAATACATCAACCACACATTAACAACACTGTAAAAACTGTCAACAAGAGATGAATTCCAAGCTTTAAGGAAACTTCATAAAATACTTCATAAAAAGAATTACATTCGCCGGGCGTGGTGGCTCACGCCTGTAATCCCAGCACTCGGGAGGCTGAGACAGGCGGATCATTGTGAGTTTGAGACCAGCCTGGGCTACAAAGTGAGCTCAAGGCCAGCCTGAACGGCATAGTGAGACCCTGTCTCAAAAACACCAGGGCCGGGGATCTAGCTCAGCAGGCAAGCGCAAGGTCGTGAGTTCATCCCCGGTGCCGCAAAAAAAAAAAAAAAGAAAAAGATTTATATTCATTAAATAGTCCAACACAAACACAAAAATATCAAATTATTTAAAGTTGAAACTTACCTTTCATCTGCGGTACCACATTCCTGGAGATAACAGCTGAAAATTAACTGAATTAAGAACAAAGCTGGAGTTCCCTGAAAAAAAAAAAAAAATGAAGTCAAATCTCCTGAATTACAATCCATTATGTTAAAAAGCGAGCATTTTGGCATGAAATATTTAACTTTAGCATTACTCAGGATATGACAAAAGCAAGTTTTCTATAGAAACTATACACAAAAGTGATGTATGTTCTAGTAACACCTGAAATAGCTGTTGAGATCAAAATATAGTGCAAGTATAGATATAAAGAGTGTTAACCTAAAACCTGCAGGACCTACAATACCTACATGAGACACATAAAAAGCACATTTCACACTAGGATACTAAACTGGGCGTGGTGGCACACGCCTCTAATCCCAGCTTGGGAGGCTGAGGCAGGAGGATCATTGAGAGTTCCAGACCAGTCTGGGCTACAAAGCAAGCTCAAGGCCTGCCTCAACTGCATAGTGAGACCCTGTCTCAAAAAGACAAAAGGGGAAAAAAAAAAAAAAAGGCACATTAGGATCCTAAACTTTCAAAATTTGAAACAAAACTAGGCGTGGTGGTACAGGTCCGCAACCCCAGCACTTGGGGAACAGAAGCCAGATGATCACAAGCTTGAGGCCAACCTGGAATACACAGTGAGACCCTGTCTTTAAAAAAACCAAACTGAGCCACGGGTTTACCTCAGTGGCACAAACGCCTGCTTCGCACACGCAAGGTCATGGGTTTGATCCCCTGTACCCAAAAAAAAAAAAAAAAAACCAAACCTCGGTAGTGCACACCTGTGATCCCAGCACTCGGAAGGCTGAGGTAGGAGGCCCACCATAAGTTCAAGGCTAGCCTAGGCTACATAGCCTGTCCCCAAACAAACAAAAACAAAGACTCCACCACCAATTGTAACAGCAAGCAGTACTATTATCACGTTTAAAAAAAGGTAACTTTTGGCTGGGGTCTGTTACTTAGCACTGTATTTAATTCTTTACACTAATCTAATACTTTGCAAATTTTCAATAATTTAATCAATGTATTTCAAACCCAATAATCTAAAAGTTTTACATCACAAGTGACCTTTAAAAAAGAAAACCAAAATATCATAGAACTCCTTTTGGCCAATCTTTATCATATTACATTTAAGATACTTGCATTAAGAATATCCATATTAGCAACCTGATATGCTGGTGAACCTAACACTTTCTGAGGAAGTCCTTTAATTGTAATTTCCATGAGGACCTAAAAAAAGACAAAAAGTTATAAAAATGCTACTTCACTTACTTACTAGAAGTCTACTAGAATTAATTATATTTTTAACAATTTATTACAGGTAACAGTCACTCTACATTAAGTCATACTTTCAGTTTGGAGTCTTAATTTTCGTAGACCTAAATCCGGTATGCATGAGTATAGACATCAATATATATACACAGTGCTACATAAATGAGTGTCCACAATTTGTTTATTCAACAATTTCATACTGATAGAAGAAATTCTGCTGTGAATTATATATTCAATAGTGCCAGAAGCAACTACTGTACAATCGTATCTCACTTTTCAAACTCAATTCTTTCCAAACTTATATTCACCAAAAAATGTGAGAACCAAACATATTTTTCCCATAATAATGTAAAACCAAATAATTGGTTCTGAGGCCCAAAAATTACACTTATGAATTCATTTTTCTAGAACTTTTACAAATTTTGCAATCATTTCTTTATCTCTACTGTGGTTCTGTTTTCTTCTTAGCTATATACTGCTAGTATCACTAACTTTCTTTGGAGTCACGGCCGCAATACTTTATGCAAATAAACCGCAAAATAAGAAACACATTGATGAATGTTTTAATGCACTAATGCAAGCACTGTATCTTATCTGGGTGAAAGCAGCACTTACACCTAAATTACACGCTTTGTCATGGACACATGAATCACTGTCTCAGCCTGTACAGGTTTTTTCCAAGTTGGATTTTCAGTTTGACTATCGAGCAAACTTAGAAACATTGAGCACATTTTTCAATTTTGCATTTTGAGTAGTGGGAAGTTCAAACTTGGAGCCATTTGACAACCAAAATATCACTGTAGTATTTCAAAAGACTAGAGGGTGAGCCAAAGATTGCCAACTCCTATCTGAATAAGCTTACCCAACTGCTATCCAAAATCCATAATATAGTTACACTAACATGAACTATATAACTTGCGTGTCATGAACAATATGATAGTCACGTTAATGAAACAAACTTTACTTTGAAACACACTAAAGTTAATAACGGATACCATTGATTCTCTACTTGGTCCATGGTGCTACGTATAAACTCATTTAATGATTAATTATTAATACATTCCATCTTTATGAATGAGTCAAATTGAAGCCATGAGGGCAGATAAACTGCTCATATTCATTCTAATAAAAAGTTGGAGTGAAATTCAGTCTGATCTGCTATGGAGCCTGGGCTATTAACCACTATTCTAAACCACCACAGTGCCTTTAACTGTCACAGCACACCAAAGGAAACAGACTCCTAGAAGGAATTTAATGAAGGCACTGTTCCATATGTACATCAGATGCTATTATAAAATCACATTCAATTTCTTTTTTCCTCCTCTCTACCATACAAAAGTTCAAAAACTATGCCAAAGCCATTACCCTGGTTGAAAACTTTATTTAAAACAATGTGCTAACATTAATGTTATTCAACAATCATAAAAGTCAGGTCCTTTATCCCATTTTCTCTATATACTTAATTTTTAAAAAATCCTAGTAGAAAATTTTTTGCAGTTCCCATTGTTAGTCATTTATTAGGTTTAAGTGACTCTTAAAATCAGTACATTATAGAACCAAACTGCTAACAAATACTTGATATGAAAGTCTGCCCAAAATCTGACCTGTGCAAAATATCAATACAAAATTTCAAATTTTAAGTTTTGAAGTCTAATTTATAGATATACTTACCAGTATTTTTGATACGGGAAGTACTTCAGATTTCACTATGCTTTCTAAAGATTTTAGTAGGAGTGTCAATACTTCAGAACCTGGTCTCTCTTTTTTATTACCTATCAAAAAGCAAAAGGATGTTATCCTGAACTGTATTTTCAGAGATGACATAATTAACATCACTAAACAGTAACTTTAAATCAATAGTATTGAAAGCAAATCAGTTCACAAACGACCCTATGTAAACAAATTTAAAGTCAGAACAATTCACTGAGTACCATCGAAATTTCTGATCAGTATTAAGAGCGCTTACCCGATTCAGTAAGTGAATTCACTAAGCTAATTAGCTCCTTCCAGATAGCATTGACAACTGCATCTGTCAAACAAAGTAAGTATTTTTAATAAGGTACGGATTACAAAGGCTCCCCTCTTTCATAACAGTAAACATCAAATTGGGCTAACTTAATAATTTGTATACTTCCTTGTTAATACATCAGTAAAAGTTACAAACTCACATATTTGTTTTAAAAAATTAAACTTATTTTCTAAAAGAACTGTAACATGTTAATAGGTATCATAACAAAAACTGGTTTTGTCTTCTTGTATTTTCTGTATTGTTTGCCCATTACTTACTTTCCAGAAAAACGATTTACAGTTCACAAGTGATAAATGTGATTCATTTTCTCACCAGTTAGAGCACAGTATGTGATTGAGTTTTCCTCTTTATTAATAAGCTATAAACACGAGGGTTTGAATGCAGATGCTGGAGCCACCAGCCTGGGCACGAGTCATAACTGCACCATTTACCATGTGACTCTGCACAAGTCAGTTTCTTTTTAAACTGGACTATACTAGGCAACTGTTCTGCCACTGAGCTACATAAAAAGGTCAAATATTTGGGGTTTTTTTTTCTTTTTTTTTTTGAGACAGGACCTCGCGAGGTAGTGCAGGCCAGCCTTGAACTTGCTTATATCACCCAGGCTGGCCTCAAACTCACAGCAATCCTCCAGCTTCAGCCTCCCAAGTGCTAGACTTACAGTTGTGTGCCGCAATGCCCCGCACTTATCTTCTTATAAAGAACAGATTCCAATAAATAAAAAACTTGTGAAATATTTACCAGAAGCATCTCTCCCAACTGCAACAAAGCTGTCATGAACAGCAGTGATGAGTGTGTGTGCATGTTTGGAAAAAAAAGAAGGACTGCTGATTAATGGATGTTCAAGTGGTTCTAAAAGGAGAATAAAAGATAATGTGTAAAACACAAGATTTATGTAGCAAATTTCTCAATATAAAAATTTAGATGATCTAAATACATGTTCCTTAAAAATATTTATACTTATTCAATAAGCAATTATAAAATTATAATTGAGCTGTGGAAGAAACAAGATCTCACCTCACAACAACACACCAAGGTAGACTTTTAATAAATGAAATTATTTTAAGAACAAATACCTAAGCTCAATACAAGTTTGTGTTGCTTAGCAAAATTCAAGACTTCTGGACCCAACAAGAAATGAAGCAGCATTTCAAGTCCCAAAAGTTGAATGGAAGGGATTGTTGCCATTCCACCTAAATTTGTACTCATGTTCATTCGTGGAGTTACAGGAACTCCATATGGGGAAGCACCTTTAAAAAAGAAAACAAGGTCAAATTAAACCACCATATTTTATATCAGCTACTAGCTACCTAAATGTATGTATTTAGTTTATTTCATTCCAGGAAAAAGTACCTTTAAAAAACACAACGTATATACCAAGTATTAATCTATACCCTGAAATTAATATGCAAGTCTTTGTAAACAAACAACAACAAATAATTTTTTCCAATAGTGTGACATACCAAAACACACTTCTTTTATCTTTAAGACCGATTTTTAATCAAAGCTGTAAGATTCTGGTCAGAAAGAAAAGAATTTCATGTTGCTTCATACTAGCCATTCTAAATTGTTTGCACAAAACTCATACTGGTGGGAAAACATTCATCCTTTGCAGCTACAATAATATATTAAAACTAAGGGTGGTCAAGTAAGTACTCTAATCTCAGCTACTAAGGAAGACAGAGGAGGAGTGTTAAATTCAAGGGCACTCTGTGAAACTTAGATGCAGTCTGAAAACTGAAATATTCAAAAAGGGGCTGGGGAATTAACTCAGTGTGAGTGAAGGCTCTGGGTTCAATTCCCATTACCAAAATAAGTAATTCTAAAAACTTAAAAACAAAAAAGGAATGGGAAATTGGCTCAATTGTAGAGCACTTGCCTGTCATGTATACAAACAAGGCCCTGGGTTCAATTCACTGTCACCCCCATCCTTGCAAAAAAAAAATTCAGTAACAAAACAAACGAAGAATACATGAAAGAATTTTTAAAGAGAGATCCCAAAGTTACAAGATGTTTGTTTCATGTGAAAAATACTAAGTCTTTACTCAAAGCCTTTAAAGAGAAAAACAGAACATTTGTCCCTCCTTACCTTTGTGTACAGGAGTCATGGGATTTAATCCTGGAGAAGTAGCTACACGAGATGTATTTCCTGGAGGTGAAGCACTAGAATCACTTATTGTGCTCTGAATCAGAGGCACACAAACCTATTGAGTGAAAGAAAAATGTCTATAAATTATGCTGGTATATGTCTGCAAAAGTTAGTATAATAGTGTTAAATTTAAGCAACCTTAAATCTTCTGATAGAAAGGTTAAGCACCCCCACTAGGTGGTACATACCTATAATCCCATCGCTTGAATGGCAATGAGTTTGAGACCAGCATAGCTACATTGTGAGTTCAAGTTAACTTAAACTACACGGGGAGACCCTGCCTCAAAGAAACAAGAAACAAAAAACAAACAAACAAAAAAAAGCAAATAAAAAAATCAAAAGTCTGAGCATCTCTAATTTAAAAATCTAAAAATTCCAAACTGTTCTATTTTGAGCACTCAATGCTACAAGTGAAAAATTCTATACCTGACGCACCTTACATGAGGTCAGTCACATGAGAAAATTTTAAAAGAAAACTACTTCTGTTCTTAAGCATTTCAAAAACGGGCTCTCAATCTATACTGAATTATACTGGCTGTTCCCACTCAGACTAAAAACTCAAAATTAGGAAAATAACACTGTATTATAACTGTATCTGCCCTAAATGTATTTTCTGTACATTTTAGTCCTAAAATCCCAGACGGAAAATTATAGACCAACTTTTCATATAACATCTACTTGACTATTTTATGCAATATTGACAGAATTGTTTTTAGCCTTTTTTGTGACAAACTCAGGGCCTGAGATGAGGTTCGAATCCAAGGTACTGAGCCACACTCCACAGACCTCAAGCTTTTTAAAAAAGAACTCTAGAAAATACCAAGGACAAGTAAAATCTCATTTCTAAAATGAGTCTGGATCACTCACATTTCTTTTTTTTTTTTTTTTTTTGCGGCACCAGGGATTGACCTCGTGACCTTGCGCTTGCCGGGCAGGCGCTTAGACCGCTGAGCTAGATCCGCAGCCCTGTTTTTGAGACAGGGTCTCACTATGCTGTTCAGGCTGGCCTTGAGCTCACTTGGTAGCCCAGGCTGGTCTCGAACTCACAACGATCCGCCTGTCTCAGCCTCCCGAGTGCTGGGATTACAGGCGTGAGCCACCACGCCCGGCTTGGATTACTCACATTTCATCACTAAATCAGTTATCCCAATTAGTTTATCTGAAATCTGTAACAGTAGAATCCAGAAAATTCATTATGATTCCAATAACATTACTATCAATGCCCAATTTCAATTCCTTCATTTTACATCAAGCTTTACTAAAGTCTTTTATCAAAATAATTAACTTACCAAAAACCCAAAAGTGGTTCAGGTTTTAAGTCCCTTTCAAAGAATGCACTCCCTAATTTGCAGTTATGTATATGGGATATAAGAAAGCTACTATAAAGCCAGGTGTGGTGGTATATGCCTATAATCCCAGCACTTGAGAGGCTGGGGCAAAAGAATCATGAGTTTAGGGCCAGCTTGGGCAATTTAGGAAGACCCTATTTCAAAAAATGCCTCGGTGGAGAGGAGGACTGGTGGTGTAATCTTTAAACAGGACTAAATTTATTATCACCATGGTGGGGGGAATGTGCTATAATCCCAGTAGTCCAAAGGCTGAAGCAGGAGGACTGCTGTAAATTTTAAGGCCAGCCTATACACAGTGAGTATAAGGCCAGATGAACTGGCAAGACTCTGTCACCAAAAAAAAAAAAAAAAAAAAAAAAGTGCCAGGATTAAATTACTAAGTATCAAAATATATTAAAATATACAGGAAAAAAATTATTTCTATCAAAAAAATAACTAATGAGATTAAATGATTTGTAGTCTAGAAAAGGGACAAACAAAAAAACTGAACCGACTATCCAGTTTAACACTGTATTGCTATTTTTCTAATGTTAACTAGTTGATTTCTAAACCCTTTAATACAAACCTCTTAAAACTACAATCCTTTCTACAATTTTTTTTTTTTTTTTTTTGCGGCACTGGGGATTGAACTCACGACCTTGCGCTTGCCCGGCAGGCGCTTAGACCACTGAGCTAGATCCCCAGCCCTGGTGTTTTTGAGACAGGGCCTCACTATGCCATTCAGGCTGGCCTCGAACTCACAATGATCCACCTGTCTCAGCCTCCCGAGTGCTGGGATTACAGGCATGAGCCACCATGCCCGGCTCTACAATACTGTTTACATACTAAAAAGACTTGTGGGCCCCTTCAGTTCAGTCCACTGGAGAATACCCCTTACAGGAAGTGAGCTCAAATTCTGAGCAGGAATAACACCTTTTTAGATACTGTGGTGTAAGACTAGATTTATAAGAATTTAAGAGCACTAGAGCAGGGGACATAGCTCAGCGGCAAAAGCGCCTGCCTGGAAAACACAGGGTCCTGAGTTCTCAGTACCAACAATAAAAGAACTTAAGAGCATATTAAAAAAAAACAAACAAACACATGAAGTGTTACAGTTAGTGCCTGTAATGTTACCTGTTCAAAATTAGCAGGGAGATGAGGTCCAAGTCTCATTAGCAAATACCACCAGACTTCTAGTTTTGTTAATGCTAGAGTTTCTGTTCTCACATGGATGGAACTCAAAGGCTGCATTAACAACTTGAGTCTTTTTGCACTACACAGTATATCTTAAAAGAAAATAAGCACACAGGTAAAATAATTTAAGAGGTAAAGATTAAATTTTAAAAATGAGCTATACAAGTCTCCTTTTAATACATCTAGAAAAGATTTTAAAGCAAAAACTGCCAGGTTATTCTTACTCCACCCAAAAGTTTGACAAACTCCAGTACAGCTATAACAGAACCCAGGAATATTTATTAGATGCTGTGTGTCAGGGACAACCTTCCCACCAGGGGACATTTGGCAAAGTCTGTATAACATTTTTGGTCATTGCCAACTGGAGGAATGATGCCGTCACTTAATGGGTCGAAACCAAGGATGCTGCCAAGCTTACCAACAACACACCAGATAGTCCTTAGCAACAAACTGTCCAGTGCAAAATGCTAAAACTGACAGAAACTGCTTCACATTAACTCCAAGTGACAAATAAAAAAATGGTTGCACCAAACACTGCTGCACATCCCTGTAGTCCTACATACATAGGAGGCTGAGGCGGGAGTATTAAAAGTCTGAGGCCATAAAGCCAGGCGTGGTGGCACACACCTATAATCTCAGTACTCAGGAGGCTGAGGCAGGAAGCTCACCTTGAGTTTGAGGCCAGCCTGGGCTACATAGTCAGTTCAAGGCCAGCCTCAACTACATAGTGAGATCCTGTGTCAAAACAAAAAACCAAGTTTGAAGCCAGCCTGGGCAATTTATTTTCAAAATTAAAAGGTTTGAAGATGTAGCTCAGTGGTATAAGTGCCCCTGGGCTCAAATTCCCAGTACCTTAAAAACAAAAAAAAGGGCAAGGATGGGGAGGCAGGGATGTGACACAGCAGAGCGCTTGCTTATCTTGTGAGACCCTGGATTCAAGAACAGTAACTGCGAAAAAAAGGAAATAGAGGCACACTTTTATGTAACTTGTAACTTATTCTATCAAACACTACTTTTGAGGACAGTGACTGTATTTTAGAAATCTAGGCAGATTCACATCATTTCCTACCTTAACAATATTGAACCATTAAAAATTCAGCATGCAAATGAAAGTCAATTCTTTAAACAAAATATTTATGACATATGTGCTACACAAGTAAAACTGGCAATACATAAGCTTAAGAGATGGTCTGTGTTCAAGTATCATGTCAAAAAGACTTCAAAAGGACCTTGAAACATCAGACCATTATTTAATGGGCTGACGTCCACCAGTATTTCTCGCAACTACTCTCACTTAGGCTGGGAATGTGGTCAGTGGTAGGGTACACGCCTAGGATGCACAAGGCCCTGGATTCAATTTCTAGCACCACTAGAAAAAAGGGCACTTAAGTGCTCAGCTCAGAGCTAGAATACCACAAAAGGCATTTTTCATTGTTCAGATTTTCAAATAACTTAAAACAAATGTTTTATCAATGTTTCCTTAAAGTTAATGATACTGCTGGGCAAGGTGGCACATGTCTGTAGTCCCAGCATTCAGGAAACTGAGGCAAGAGAGAATCACCGCAAGTTTTCAGGCCAACCTGGACTACACAGTGAGTTCAAGGCCAACGTAAGGTACATAGCAAGAACTCATCTCAAAAAAAAAAGTTAATTATACTAAGTTTCAATATAAAGCCAAAGAATCAGAAAAGTATCACTGAGGCACTGTGCCTGCCCACAAGTTTGAAGTCCTGAGTTCAACTCCTGGTATCAAGATAAATACATACATACGTACACACAGTAAAATGGGATGGGCATGGTGGCTCACACCTACAATTCCCACACTTAGGAAGAAAGAATTCAAGACCAGTCTGAACTATATAAGGAAATTCTGTCTCAATAAATAATTTTAAAAACTAAATTCAGAGGAAACAAAGTGCTAAATTGTTTACGTACCTGGATTTAAAGCAAAATTATCTATTAAGCTCTTCCAAGCAATAAAAGCTATTTTTTTAATCATGGGTGTTCCACTACGAAATCCCAGTTCTTCTAGCTGTAGCAAAGAATTGATGAAACTCCCACTTCGATGCAAGGTCTAAAGCAAGAAAAAAATTATCAAGAAATTATTGATAATGTCACTGTATTCTCTCTTGCACTGTAGCCCACACTCATGCTGCAGGGTATGCTTTTTTGCCTTTTAGTTGGCCTGAACTCACTCTGCAGAGCCTGTTTCTTTTCCTACCTTTAATAAAACTTTGCTACTGCTAAAAAAAAAAAAATTATTGACCTTCACATTGCTGTCTAAAAAAATTTATTGATCTTTAAGAAACAATGTTCTGAGGATTTCAAAGTCTAAAAGGGAGACAAAACACAAAACAAACCTGTTATGTGTTACAACAAATATTCTTAGGAATTTGGATTTAAGAAAATAACAAACTGTATGTATGTACGCATACAAAATAAAACTCAATGAAGTAGACAATGTATAACACAGAACACTTAAGAGAAAATGAGAAAATATTCCAAACTGCAGTGTTCTTTTTGGAATTAAAAGTAATATGGAAGAAAACAGGAACAAGTTGAGTACCTTAATACTTGGGACCAGAAATACTTCAGATTTTACGGTATTTGCATATACAATATATACCGATATATTATTTTGGGGATAGAACTCAAGTCTAAACACAAAATTCATTTATGTTCTATAATCACCTTTTATACATACATAACCTAAAGTTAACTTTTTTACATTATTTTTAATGCACCTGTGTTTTGGCTGAGACTCAGCACATAAGACCAGGTGTAGAATTTTTCACTTTTCATGTCAAGTGAAGGAACCACTTCAGAGATTTTGGAGTATTTTCGGCTTCAGAATGCCTACTCTGCTACCTATATGAATAATATGAGCAATATTAGTGGGAAAAGATGTAAACCCTACTTAAAAATGTTTTCAGGCATATTAATATAGGCAGAAAAATTAGCTAAAGACCTGCTATTGCAAATGAAAAAAAATTTAGAAAATGTAACATCTGCTAAAGCAAGTAAGAGTGGCACTCTCATCCATAGTGATCATTCTGAGAGGAGAGAATCACAAGTTTGTAGCACCTGTGTAACTTCAGGACCCTGTCTCAAAATAAGAACTGGGGATGTAATTCAGTGCACAGATCCTGGGTTCAATACTCAGTATCATCATCATCATCAAAAAGAAAAAAAGGTCCACAAACAAACAAACTGGATAAATTCAAAATTAGTTCCTAATATTACATGACTGAAATGGGATTAATATCTAACAAAAAAGAAAATATAAATGACATGTAACAATCCCAAGAAAACAATTTCATAAAAATTCACTGCTAAGAAACTAAGAACCACAGGCTGGGGAGATAACTCAGTGAGACCACGTCTACTGGGCAAGCACGAGACCGAGTTCAATTCCTAGTATCAAAAACAAAAGAGAAAAGAAAAGAAACTAGAAACCACATATAATCTTAGCAGAACGTAAATAGCAAAAACAAATATGCTATCAAATGGCTTAGAAAATAACAAAAATTCACAAGAAAGCTACTGGAGCTAGTAAATCCAGCAAAGTTACACACCAAAATGAACACATCACTTGTATTTCTATAGATCAACAATAAAAACAATCTGAAAAGAGGTATCTGAAGTTGAGGCAGGATTACAAGTTCAAGGTCAGCCTGGGTTATACAGTGAGAATCTGACTCAAAAAAAAAACAAAAAAAAAGTTTTTGCGAAGTTTAATTCCACTGCATAGCACTTTAAAGAATTAAATACGATCAGGCATCACATTGAAGCAATGTGTCACTGGGAAAAGTTGAATGGTACTTGCACAAACTTGGAACAGCCTTTTACAAGCCTATTCTAGTCTATTTACTGTGCATAAATGGTATATATTACTATTCCTAGTGCCTTCATGAACAAAACATAAAATTAAATCGAGAACAGATGAAGCAATCAACACAAGGTCAAAGTCAGAGGTTGCATCTACTATGGCACAACATACTGTTTCAGTAAACTATTTTTTTTTGTTTTTTTCAAGTTTTTTGAGACAGCGTCATGCTGTTACTCCAGGACAGCCTCAAATGCACTGCAATCCTCCCAGCTCAGCTTCCTAAGTACTGGGATTACAGCTGTGTGCTACCTTTGCTATGATGTCTTCTAATGCAAGTAGTGTGTGACACCAAACATCACACAATCGCAACTGAGTCACATTCTTTTCTGTCTGAGTCTCTCATGCTGTGGGATTGTGTGACTGTCCCTCCCTCATCAGAAAGGCTATGGAGATATCTGCAGAGGTCAATCAAGATTAAGGAGATGTGTAAAATGTGTGGAACAACGCCAAATTTTGTAGGAAAGCACCACCCTAGTAAGACTACAGCAGTGTAAGTAATGAATCTGTTTAATGATAATGCAATGTCATGTTTCTGCAAAACCCTCAAAAGGCAAAAGCAAATGTCATTGGATAGGTTGTTAAAGTTGCATAAAAATAAATATCCCATTCAGCCAGCAGAGCAGTGATTCCGTCAGTGATCCTCACGCATCTCCCTCACACTAGCCATGAAGGTTTTCAAAGGTTAAGTGTACGTTAGTTTATTTTTTCTTCATATTTTTATTTTCTTTATTATTTTGCACTACATTACAGTATCTCTTATGGCTGATGCACTGTGTCAACTTGCAGTTTAGAAGTTTAACTGAGACACTCAGCAGGGAGCCAGGGTTCTTACTTTGTAAACATCCTCATCCTGTGCACTGTGCAAAGGAGGGCAAAGACATTTTGTGAGTGTTACACCCTGAAGGGGGTTGCTGAGTACAATTTGAGGGTAGGGAAGAAGCTTGCATTTTGCTCTCTTTTGCTCTGGCTGCTGCCTTGAAGTGTTGCCCAAGTGCCATGCCACCCTGCTTTTGAGCCAGCTGATTATGGACTGAAACCACCAAGAACTGTAAGCTAAATAAACCTTTTCTTCCCTAATTTTGGGTGTCAGGTGTTTGTCTCAGCAAGGAGAGAAAAGTAACCAACACAGTATCGTAATCATTTTTATGAATATTTTTGGGTTGTGGAACAAATCATCTGAGTTTCCATCATTTCTTACAGGGAAATTCACTTTGCTATCCAAGTGCTGTGGATTACAAGCAAGTTTCTGGAATGAACCAGGCTCACAAATTAAGTTTTACTGTATTCATTACATAACCTTTTATGTGTTTCTCCACTTAAAGATACCTTCTTAAATACATGTTCATTTCTACCACTGAACTCAAAACAGCACTATAACTCAAGCCAGAACAAAGGTTATTTAGTACATCCATACCATTCTGTGCTTAGAAACACTAAGTAGACAGCACTTAGTCCTTTGCTAGGAGGCCATTTCAAACAAAGTCACTCAAAAAATAAAAAATAAAAAAGGCACAAAAAAACATGTAACTAAATGGACCATGAAAAGGACACGTGTTTAAAGCTTTTAAGATAAAGCAAAAAAGAAGAGTAACCTTTCTGGACCTTAGCTGAAATCATGCACTTTGGGTACCTCAAAATTTTTTACCACTCTGCCTATCTATAAATGATGTGAAAATAATGTAAGTACTGATGTGGGATTTATAAATAAATTTAATGAGTATACAAAAAAGGCCAACATGAACAAACAAGGAACTATGGAAAGTTACAAAAAATTCAAGGATCTGGCCCATAGGAAGTATGGACCGGTCATTAATGATGGCACTTACCTTTCCAAGAAGTTTGACGAACAAGGGCCATAATTTTAAAACATAGGTCTCATTTTTATTCATAAATAGCTTTTGGAGTTCTGAGATTAATTTCTGCAAACAAAGTAAAGTTTATTTAACAAATACAAGAAAAAATGCCGTATCAAAAGTCTAGAAATAACTCAAATTATTTCTCAAATAATCTTTACTACAATAAAAACTACTCCCCTCCCCAAAAAGAAAAGCTTTGATGCACACAGCAAATCCAAAATTCTACAGTATATATTTAACAAAACATCAACATTCAACCATTAACATGTATTCTACTACACTTACTACATATTTGGCCATTCTACCATCCATCATTCCAGGTTATTTTTTCCTACAGTATTTTCTCCTACCAAGTTTCAGCAGGTGCATTATTAACTAAAGCTCAAATGGTGATGTACTAATCTCACACTAATTAAAAAATATGCATCATTAGTTTCATGGACAACCAATATCCAAGAAAACTTAAAACTCAAATACATAAAGAGCCAGGAATGATAGTGCATGCCTCTTAATTCCAGCATCTTAGAAGTTGATACAGATGGATTACCAAGTTACAGGCCAGCCTGGAACACAGTGAGATGCTGTCTCAAAAGATCAAACACGGCTGGGCATGGTACTCACGCCTGTAATCCCAGCATTTGGGAGGCTGAGGCAGGAGGACTGTTACAAGTTCGAGACCAGCCTGGGCTACAAAGTGAGCTCAAGGCCAGCCTGAACGGCATAGTGAGACCCTGCCTCAAAAAGACAAGGGCCAGGGATCTAGCTCAGTGGCCTAAG
>RJWT010015491.1:0-13084 GCA_004365215.1 Cuniculus paca | reverse complement strand
CAGGTTGCTTCTCAATTTTCACATGGTACTTAAGAAAGCCCAAGTGGCCACACAGCTCAGGAAGGTGCAGAGGCTGCCCCACCCACAACCCCAGTCTCCTCCTTCCCACACCCCATGCAGGGCCCACTCATCTGAACCCACCCAATGCAAGAAAGGACCAGGGGCTCTTACTCATTTCCATGTACTCTGGAGTCAGCCCTGTGTACGGTTCTAGGCTATAGTCTAGGTCCCACTGTTCTGGATGTTTTGAATGCTGGGGGTCAGCTTCTCTGGATTCTGTCTCATCTTTGAGCTTCCGAAACAGTTTCTTTAGTTTCCTGGAAAAGAAATAGAGCAGTTCCCAAAAGTCTCTTGAGAACAGGGTTATTTCCATAGACAGAAAGGAGCAAACAACTCAATTTTAATGTTGAAGTCATCTCTTATCTAATGTCAGACAGACACTTTTCTCCTAAAGACAATCTTCTTCATGAAGATAATGAAAGACCCCCTGCTCCGACAAGAGATGAATTCATTTAAACCCAAAGAAATGTTTAATTCTTCTTGCAACAAGAGTTGGCCCATCTTGTCAAATAGAAAGCCAGTTCTATCAAGTAGCAGGAGATTGTCCCCTCTTCATATGGAACAGAAGGGTCCAGAAAGTAGAAGAAAGATGCTTTCCTCAGGAGACCCATTTTTAGGGTCTCAATAACACCATCTTTCCATTAAAGTCGAGCTACACATTTCCCAACACTAGTATGAACTGAATTTTTGTCCTCTCTAAAATTCAGATGTTGAAGCTCTTTTATCCAATATAAGTGGTTTTGGAGATGGGGCTTCTAGGAGTTGACTAAAATTAAATGAGTTGATAAGAGTGGAATCCTAATATAATAGGTTTGGTGTTCTTACAAAGAAGAGGAAGAGAATTCTATCTCTCTGTCTCTGTCTCTCTGTCTCCATCTTGCAAGGGCACAGAGAGAAGGCAGCCATCTGCAAGTCAGAAAGAGCCTTCTCCAGGAACCTAATACTGCTGAACCTTGGTCTTGGCTCTGGCACTATGATAAAATACATTTCTGTTGATTAAATTACCTGATTTCTAGTATTTTATTATGGAAGTCTGAGAATGCAAAGACAGCCATATTTAGGTTTGTTTTGGTCTAGATTGATAACAAGGTAATAATGCCCCATCTTCTCAGGGTTGGTAAGAGAATTAAGTGAAATGATGTTCCTACAGTCCTCAACACAATATTTGGGCATTGTGAACTCTAAGAGATCAGAGGTATTGTTATTTTTAATACCAAATGCTGAAACATACTTGTGAGTATAGTCTTTTCATATTTCTTATTGATGCACAATACATAGAGAAGAAAAACAGGGAAAGGAGCTAGGTGCCAGTTCTGATAATCAAAGAGGAGGTTTCTAGCAGATAGATAGTTGGGAAAAGTAACAGCATAACAGTCAGAATCATAATCTTGAAAACTCTAAAAGGATTGTGTGAGGTCCATGCTTCCCCCAGTGTAGAAGTCACACCTACCTAGCCTCCAACATTCCTCATCCAAACCATTGTACATAATGCCTGATCTGCTTAGTCACCTCATTCTGCTGTTACAAAGTGTTTCTGACAGTCAGTGGGAATCTAATAGATCAAAATAAAGTTCCAATCAGGGTCTTCCCTAATATCATTTGCCACCAAGTTAGTAATAAATCTTAGATGCCAGAAAATACTTCTGCAAAAGCAAGATTCACAACTCGCCCACTATATTTTCTTGGAAAAGGTTATTTAAACTCTGTAAACTTTAGTTTTCTATCTTCAAAATGAAAAAATAAATACTAACACTCCCCTGGGCTCAGTAAAGGAAGATAATCCACCTGACATGCTTAGGGACTGCCATGCGCAGTAAGTGTGCCTCTATCATTGTCCCTAGCTTCAGCTTCACCAGCAGCAACAGCAGCATGCCTATCACAGAAGATTGCAAAGAATGGGTTTAGATCCATTAGAAGTAGCAGTGAAATGTTTTTTCTAATGAAATAGCAAACAATAAATCTACAGTAATTAAGAAACCAAGAAAACTAGATAGAGCATAACGATTCTAAAGCCAAATAGTGTTGCAACCAGATGCAAATTACAAATTTTCTTCCAGGTACCAGTGATTAGAAAATTTGGTCAAATCTTTAGCAAAGAGTAGTTAGTAGGTTTGATTATACATGGACAATTGAACAAAAGTATATATTCCTTATTCACTTCTGAAAAGCCACTAAAATAATGAATGAATAAAATGTATAAGATTATAGATTAATGAAAACAGTCATGGACACAGTAGCAAGCAGGAGATTGAATGACTCTCTTGGAAGATGGTTCATGTATGAAAGAGCTGGCAAAGCTGTAAGAGTGGAACAGCAAGTGTCTAGAGTGGAAGATGGCAAGAACAGCAAGCCGAATCATCTGTAAAAGCTCAGAGAGGTGCAGGAATTGGGGGTACCAGGTGTCCCACAGGCAGGGGACAGTGATTGGATGCAGCTCTGTTTATTAAACAGTGATCCAAATGTCTCTGCACTCAGGTTGCCCAGGGGACTAGCACTTACTAAGACCAGCAAGAGCAAGAAATGTTTCTGAAGAGAAAATAAACTAGGAAGAGTGTGGATCCCAAGCGACTCCAATAGGATCAGGTGGAGGTTCCCTGGAGGCAATAAGTAGCAACTGTTGGCCAGTCCCCAGAGCACAGAGGACAGGGGTAGGCTGGAGATGGAGATCTGAGAATCACCACGGGCAGGGCAGCCAGGGCCCTGGCAATGAACACAGGCTATGGGTGGAGCAGAGGGTCATCAGGAAGGCCTGAGGAAAATCAGTAGGTAAAGCTGGCATGGGGGACAGAAGCTGCCAACACAGAAGGGAGCAGAAGCAGAGACCAAGCCCACGTCTAGGTGCCCAAGGCAGCCAGGGAATAAAAGGAAGGGGCTTCAGAGTCCTTTCAAGCATAGACAGGTCTGAAAAGCAAAGGGAAACTCTGTCTACAAATAGGTCTATGAGCCTGTCCTTTCCAGAAGTTTCCCTCCTGAATATCTCAGTAACCATTAAAACAATTAATCAGGAATGTCTCCACAGAGCAAGATTTAAGAGGAATCCCACAACTCGTATAGCATGCAGATGGGCCATTTGGAAAACTTCAGATTCTGATTCCGACCGTATGATGTACTCGCTTGTTAAAAGAACTCTTTTGAAGTTACCCCTTGTCCTTTTCATCTGCAGTTTCTTCTGTTCCTTTTTAAGGACAAGTCTTAGAAACTCTCTGGAAGACTCCAAGTTTTTTCTCTTCCTGTACCCAGGGGCTGACACCCAGACCATAGAATTGTCACACCTTGGCCTTCTTGTTGCAAAAATCTGGGCCCAAGATAATCCCTGAAGATCTGGCTCTGTGGGCCCTTGGCCTCACTAGATCTCCATGGACAACAGACAGGAAGTCATTCACCACTGGCCTCCTTCTTTCCCAAGGCCTGGCAAGCTTCCAATGTGTCCCCTAAATTTTGACTTAGAGTCAGATTCTGTGGTATTTGAGAACACAGGCCTCTTCTAACACCTTTAAAGAGAGACTGTTTTATGCCTTAAAATTTTACATTTATCACATTTAGAAAAAAAGAGAAAAATTACAGAATCTTCCTAGCTAGCTGTGTCCAGGAATCTATCACAGCTCTTTTGGAATGCCTCTGCATTCACTAAGAATAAGGACAGCGAGACATTTTGCCAGTGGAAATATGGGTCTGTCCCCCTGCCCTCTCCATCTCAAAGGCTAGCCAGGAAAGAAGTGAGTGCATGGAAATGTGGTGTTCACCCATTCACAAAAATTCCATCTTTCTGGATGATAAGAGGCTCATTTCTAGTTTTGCTTCAATGGGTACAGAAGCTAAGTTTGAGATAAAATTACAGCAATGACGTGGACCATGACTTTAGGGGCATTAGGCAGTTTAGATTCAAAGTCTATTTTGCACAAATTCATATGGGAAAAGTGAGATGCTGGAGGTAGGGAGATGTCTATCTATGGACATAGGTAATAAACAGCAGAAAACCAGACTGTCACGCCACTCACCTTGGTGAAGTCATCTCGGAAAGAGCTGTCTATGAGCATTATCCTGGGCCACTAATGTTTCAAACCATTCAACTCCGCTCTGGAAAGCATCAGCCATGAATGACTGTGTTAGGCCCCAGGAGCCTGGCATTGCATGAGTGAGGATAGTCTGAGACCAGACCATGCAACCAAGTTTTATCTATTATCATAATATTAGTCACAGAGCTGACTTTAAAGTTTTAGTGCCTCCCTTTGAAGCATCCCATTTTTCCATCACCAGTGTCTCCTTGCCAGACATAGTGAAGAAATGGGGTCCTGCTGTCTGGTGGACATGGACAGACAGTAGTCTGGGGCACCTGCCAGATGGAGGGGTAGAGTTCCTGGGATGCCTTTGGAAAATCTGTACCTTATATCTCATTTGCCTGGGGGAAAAGGCACTTCCTTTTCTGCTCACATTCAGCCTCTCTGATTACAGCCAAGGATAAGACTCCAGGCTGCTGTTGGCACACGTTTAACACCTCCCCAGTGATGGTAAAGCTTCCTTTTCGACAAACAGAATGCATAGCTTAATTCAAGAGGCTTGGTAGGAAATAATGCCATTGGTTGTTTAATCAAGTTTTAATTTTATTGCTTTCTTTTTTTCCTGCTGTTGTACTGTTATTTGCTGTTCATAGTAATGGATAGTGTTCATTTTTCATCTTCAGAAACATAGATTAAAATGAAAGGTGTGTTGCTTTAGAAAAAAAGTAAAATGCAAATAGCTGTTTAGGTAGATACGGGGGAAATTTTTAAAGTTGGTTTACCAATGACTAAAGATTGGGAAACAATATTCTAATTCAATAAACCTGCTGAACAATACAATTTTTAAGGCCATAAAACTTAAAACACACACACACACACATACACATACCCAAACAGAGCCTGATGGGAATAGTGCAACCTCAAGGAGAGAGGTAATTATAGGTGACTTCCTGGACAGCTTCTAAAGGTCAATTGAATAGATTTTTTAAATTTCATAATAATCTTAGAAAACTGATTTCAGAAGGAGATGCTGAACTAAAGATGATTGATTTTGTAACTATATCCTTATCATGTTTTCATGTCCCCAAATAGTCTTATTGAACCCAATCATCTACCTAATTCCTCAGACTTGCTTTGTTTCAATTGTTTTTTGTTTTTTTTTTTTTGTTTCTTTGTTTGTTTGTTTTTGTGATACTAGGGATCAAACCTGGGGCACTCTATAAATGAGCTACATCCTCAGCCCTTTTATTTTTCATTTTGTTAGAGGGTCTCAATAAATATTCCAGGATAGCCTCAAACTTACAATCTTCCTGTCTCACCTTCTCCAATGCTTGGATTATCACCCAGCCTGCTTCTATTTTTAAAGGTAAAAATCAAAAAGAAGTCAAATCTAACCTGTCAGATTAATATGTATCTCCCTTCTACTCTGAAGATTCTAGAATGGAATATTATGAACCAAAAGCCACTGGACCCAGAACAAAAGCTAAAATCAGTGTTCCTCAGGTGGGTCTTCACAGTTTCACTCTCTGAACTTGAAACATTCATGAAACATGAACTATAAATGTCAATGCCCACAACATACAGTGAATTGCTGGCTACCTGGAATCCCTGAGAATAGGTCTCCTTTCTATATTTTTTGCATAGCTGAGTAATTTTCCCAGCTGTTTTCTTTCATAATCATGTTAAATGGAAACCTTTCAAGAATAGATTTCCGTGTTTAAACACCGATCTCTTTGGTCACTAAACTTCTGCACTACAGAGATCTCTTAATGATCACTAGGTATAATTTTTATGATTTACATGACTTCTTCCTCATTGTCATGATTAGAATTTTTTTTATTTTGACTCACAAAGACTCTTCTTAAAAATGTTTACTTTGTGTTTTAGAACTGCCAAAAACATATGAACAGGTACTTGAGTTCTGGACTGGAGGAGTCTAATTAAGAGTGTACTCTGACTCCGTAGCAAAAGATCTAATAATCATAATCACAATGATTTCCTCATTGTGACCAAGCTCAAAATGTAACATGTAGGTTTACAAAGAACTTGGACTCAGTGGTATAATCTTTGCTCCACTCTTCTTAAGTTGCCTATGTAATTATGTTGAATGTGTCCTTTCGCAGACAAGAAACTGAAACGAGGAATCATTGTGAAACTGTGACTTGTATCTGGAGTCAGCAGAGACCACCCTCACTTAGCAAAGGAGAGGTTCATTGGGTGCTAGATCCACAAAGCACCTTAAGGATGCTTATGTTGCCACTATGTTTATCAAGCAATATGGACAGCAAGACTGTGAATTACTGTGCAATTGCCATGAATTAAAGTGTGGCATACTTTAAACACACATCAAGCATAAACAACAAAATGTGGCCTTTCAGGCAAACCACCATGTGTTATTTTCTGCTGCCATGGAGCTGATGGAGTTGATGGATGGAGAACATGCCAACACACTGTCCAAGTATGCCTGAGGTTTTGCCTCTCTTTCGCTCTGCAAAGGCTTCTAGATCCAAAGAAAACGGGCAAAGCGGTAAAGCAGATGTCCAGGAATGAAAAAAAGGGTATCATGTGCCCACAAACTGTCTAAAATTCTATCCAGAGGAGAGCAGCAATGCAATAAAAGGGCAGGTGACTTCTTCAATGTTGAAAGGGGAATGAAGACTCCTTTACAGCAGTGGTGGAGGAGCTACCTACATAGCTTCAAAGGGGCCAGATGTGATTTTGGTATCATCTGTGTTATTTTTTTGGATATTGGTCCATAAGAAATACTGTCTCTCCAAGATGCTAAGTTCCCAGAGAACAAAAATCATCTGTTTCACTAGCTTTGCTTGACTATAACTCAATGACTTCAGTCAAAAAGCAGGGAACAAGGAAAAGCTTCAAAAGCTGGAGCTTCTGATTGATGACTAAGGAACTGAGTAAGCAGGAAAATAGAATGATATTCGTACCAATCCACCTAAGTGTTACCTGAAGCAGTGCCCAGTAAGCACCCTTTGGGTTCAACCTAAGTAATGGTGTATGACGGTGAGATCCCTCCAGAGGATTGGGATGACACAGGGTTATGAGAAAATGTTGAAGACTCTCATTTATTCACGTCCAGCTCTCACTTAAAAAGGGTTTTCTTCCCTGGTAAACTAAAGTTTCTCCATTAGAATTTTATCTCTGTAAATATGTTTTTGAAGAAGACCAAAGAATAACTTCCTCAGGGGATCTTTCTGAGAGTGAGACCCACCCCAAAGCAGGTGGTTCTGACCGAAGAGATTGGGCCATATACCTCTTCATGGCTCCGTTCAGCCCAAGGAATCTAGGACTCAGTGACCTTTAATGAAATTCTGGTTCTTTCTTTTGCCATGTCCCTGCCATGTTCCAAGACTTGGCAGAAAACTGGCATTTCTATGAGACTTGCCGTCTCTTCTGTAGAATTACTCAGTCATGAGGTATTTGTGATGAGACTGGAGTCTGTCTGCTGCATGTTTAGAAAAGATATCCATACCCAAAGGAGATGGTTTCTCTAAAAAAAAAATGACAGACCATCTTGTAACAGAGGATGGTGGCAGCTTGCTTTTAAGACACCCTGGAAGAAGCCCCTCTGCTTCTGAAGGCCTTGTGGGCTGCCTCTACATCTTGACCTTGACTTCCTCTGACTTTGAATGGAATCTGCATTACATAGAGAGCACCCAGGTATGTACACACTGTTTTTCTCCCAAACTAAAACTTCAAAGCCTGGGAAGACAAGGGCTATTTCATGTGATTCCTGTCCTATATGTCTGAGTCATGTAGGCCAAGAGGAGAACACAATGGCCTTTCCTTCAAGGCCTTTCCAGTGTGGACAGTGCTATTTTTGGTCATGTGGATCAGAACCTGGTTCTCTGACTCCCACAGAATATTCCAGTAGCCTTCTTTTGTTAATTAAATTAGCCAGAGTGAATTTGAGTGGCTTCAAAAAAGAACCCTGGGTAATTACATGAGAAAATGTAGTTGCAAAGAAAGGGATTAATCAAATTTCCTTATGGGGGACCTTCTCAGAACCACTAGCATAGTGTGCATAGTAAACCTTAGTGAGGAGATAAGAGTTTGTCATAGAATCTTCAGTTAACCCTAGGGGGACTGGCTGACAACTGCATCCCAGAATGGTCAGTCTTGTGAGTGGTTTGCAAGAGAATTGGCCCTAATTGTCTCTCTCTTCATGGAAACCACAAAGTATTCAAAAGGAAAAGCAGAGGGGGTTACATTTTTCTCGGATAGGTAGATTTTAACTTATTCCATTTTCTTTTGCGACCTGTGATCAGTGTTTATTTTCCTGATTTTTTCAATGCAAAACCTGATTGAAAGAAGTCCTTGTTTGAAATGTGCATAAAACCATAGGAAAAGGAGAGAGAATCCACATGAAAACAACCCATTCATCCTTTCCCTCCTAAGATTATGTATTCCATACTGTCTTTTCAGACCTTTTCCTAAATGATTCCATTATATTTCAAATTTTCTTATTCATTTTTCCACCCTATTGACCATCCTCCACTTAATTGCTAGGAGGAAAAATAGCATGAAAAGTATTATGCACTCTGAGATATTCAACTTCTAGCTCTGCCACTTACTGGTATTTAAGTATTTAAATACTTACTGTATTTAAGCAAACGGTAAATCCTTCTGAACCACAAACATCCCAGATCAGATTGGCAAACAAGGTCAGTGGGAGGGGCACTGCCTTATGGGGAAAGTTATTGCTCAGTAGACAGAAGAGCAAGTAACCAAACTGCATGAAAAGAGGGGAAGCCTTGAAAACCTTGTTGAAACCCCTGGCACTTCTGGCCTAACCCCTGCCAGCTAAGACAGATGAGAAGATTGATTACATACGGGACTCCAATCTCGAAGATGTTGTTCTGGATCAACTGCTTTCCCAACATGATGATGCTGAGCTGAATGCACAGCTCCATGAGGCAGCCCCCTGGAGCACACTGCAAGAAAGAGAGACAAAGAAAAAGCCAGTTAGACTGAGGGGAGCAGACACAAATAACGCTGTGATGGGTTAAGGACAGGTGTGTGAGGCTGCACCTACAAAATGCTAGCCAAGCTTGAGACCCCACCAGCTATACTTGCCTCCTCCATGCGGTAGCCATCAAACACATAGACGTAGCTTCCAGGCCTGCCCACAAACCTGGAATCCAAAACATGGGAAGAGTAAGAGGAAAATGAAGTCTGGCTGGGTTGACAGAGGATGTGTGCCTTCTGTGTGGCAGTACCTTCTCCCAGTGTCCTCCCAAAGAGTACTGGCCAAAGAGGCACCAAGTCACTCAGAGGCCTGCATTCAGACCCTATTACCAGAGAGGCTACACTTAGAACCCAGTCAAGTTCCTGGGGACAGGAGCAGAGCTGGGCAGAGGCTGGGGTTGAGGGTACCGTGGGGTGGTGTGGTGGGAGGGGGGTTGGGGGTACAGTTTGTATTATCTGTAAGAGTACTGACTGTGCACTTTCTTCCTTCTGCTACTGTCAAGAACTGAATTTTCATGACAACTCTTTGGTGAGGCTCATGATTTCCCAGGAAATTAAGGGTGAGATTGACTACATTTGTAAGTAAAGATCCTGGTAATCATAAAAGATTTCTGACCTTTTATCGAAAATATTCAAAAGAAAGGATGAAGCAAGCCTCTCTTGTTCCTCTTTTAAATAAAGTTGATTTTATCGGGGTTAAGAAGATTGGGCAGGTGGGGGAATTAGAGAGGTATAAATCATGGATCCAGACAGGTAAATAGAAGAGTTTTACTTCCTTGAATAGTCATCTCACCCATCTGTTGAATTCCTACTCACTCATTTAAGGATCTCTCTAGATCTTTCCTTCTATGAGGTCTTCTTGTAGTTTCTCTTTCCAACTAAGTGTTCTCCCTACACTACAAATGATTTTTTAGTTGTGGTGCTCAGGTGTGAGCCAAGAGCCTCATGCATGCTAGCTATGCAAGCACGGTGCCACTGAACGCTACCCCCGGTACCCCAACGCTTTCTCTGTACCACTTATTATAGCACTTACCACAGATTACAGTGGTGCTATTACCAAGCTTATCCTTCCACATAACACAGGTTTATCTAAGAGTCTATGCTTTTCTGTCTGAAATATTATGTGTGCAACTTGTCATTTCTGTTAAATTAATACAGAAAGCACCAATGAAGTACATATTCCTTAATATGCACAGTTTCTCTGCTACTTAAATTTCATGAGAGCCAAAGACAGTCCTGGGATGTTCTGGGAAGGGAGCTCTGTCTTGGGTCACAAATCATCCATAAGAAATTGTGAAATCTATACGCTGACAGTGTTTGGTTTCACTGCATGTTGGATAATCTTTTAGCTCTAGGGAAGCTTGCTTGACACAACTCATTGATGTCTGATAGAAAATGTCATTGTAGGTTGCCAGCTGGCCTGATCACAAAATTATCTATCAGATGTGATTTCATATTCAGACTTATAACATAATAAAAATGATATTGGCTCTTGTCCTTAGTTCTCAGAGGGGCCCCTAAATCCTTGAAATTTCCAGAGTGACAGCAGAGGCTTTGTTATTCATGGTGGGCCCACGGGACTATACCTAAATTTATGTTAATGAGATTACTCAGAGTGAAGGCAAGGGATGCCAGACAGACCAACCATGTAGGTTGAGGCTTTGAGCCAACTGACAGCAGTCTGACCTGGGAAGCAGAGGTGGAGGCTAGAGATTGATAACTCTCATGGTAAATGATTCAATCAGTTATGCCTGGGTAATGAAATCTCAGTACCAACTCTGGACACTGAAACTCACATGTGCTTCCTGGCTGGTGATACACACAGATGAGCCGGGAGGATGATGAATCCTGAGGACAAGCAAGCTTCATGATTAAGACCCTCCTAGGCCTCACCTATATCTCTCTCTTATTTGTTTGATTTGTATCTCTTTACTAAAATAAAACTGTACGTGTAAGTATAACATCCTCATTGGATTTTTTGAGTCAACCTAGGTGAGTAGATCATGGGAGTGCAATATTTATTAGCGAGTTAATCTATTAATGAGTTTATAGCTGAAGTGCCATTTGGAGGTAGGCCCTAGTTGAAAGAGGAGCATTCCTGAGAGGATGTCTTTGAAAAGTCTCTCTGCCTCTCTCTCTCTCTCTCTCTCTCTCTCTCTCTCTCTCTCTGTCTCTCTGTATCTCTATGTATCTCTACATCTATCTGTCTATCTATCTATCTATCTATCTATTTATCTATCCATCTATCTCTCCTTGTTGCCTGCCATGGGTAGTCTGAGGGGGTAATGGGAAGTCTGGAATTTATAACCAGTGGATAAGAACTGCAGTTGTCCTGGAAACAGCAGAACTTGTGGCTGTCTGAAGCAGGGACAAGTCTTGAGAAGCACAGTAGTCTTACCCTGTGAAATCTGTGATAACTCCTGGTAGTTAGCACCAGAATCACATTGCCAACCCTAAAAACTATTGGCTTAGGAAATTTCCTTCTGTTTCATCCTCAAAATTGCCCTACTTATTAGAATCTGAAGAGAACAGCAAGGTAGATGCCAACTCATCCCAGCCAGGAAGGGGAGAACAGGACTGAGGAAATGAGTTGACAGAGGGCACAGGCTGCCCTATTTGTCTCAATGGTGGAGGACCATCTTAGTGACAGATTACTTTTCTATATGTGCCACTGTTATACTCACCTCCCCTTGAAAAAGGCCACATAGAAGATGGGGGAGTAGGCATTGACAAACTTTAACAAGAAAGCTTTGAGTATCAAGCGCTCTTCAAAAGTCTGTTCTGTTTTTGGAACCTCTGCAAGACAAGAGGAAAGTTGATGATACCAAGGTGATTCAGAGTCTTGACCTTAATATAATCCATCATCTCTCAACTTACCCCTTCAGAGTAGAACCCAAGAGGCCCACGTCTCTGATGCATAAGAACCAAATTCATATGGGAAGCCCCACTTGGTCTTCCAGATAATTGGAGGTTACAGAAGCAAAGGATATGTATAATCTTCACCTTTCTCCTTCTACAACCCTCCTGTAGTCCATAAGCAATTGTTTCCCACTGTGCTCATCAAAGAAGGGCCAGAGTAACTAGAGCTTCCAACTACCACCTTTATTTCATCAAGCTTACTTCAGCAGATTTTATCTGTACACTTTCCACTTCCATATTTTACAAAAGCAAAGGTCTTTGACTAAAAAGACTTCTCAAACACTGAACCAGAGTTATTGCTGTTTTTTCTCCTCCATTTCTAGTAGGAAAATATTCACCTGTATGTCCTTGGGATAAGATGAGACATCTCACTCCAATGACAAAGGCTCACCAGATAAGTGAGACAAATACAACCTGAGCCATATGTCCCCAGCTCTCAGGTAACAGTCCCAGTGTGTCACAGTCCCAGAAGTAGGTCCGACATTCCTAGAAGGACCCTAAGAAGCACTGAGCAGAACTCTTAAAAGCGTCTTCAGAGGACTCTCAATACCTGGAAAGCAACAGTGGCCATCTATGTGGGACACATTACAGAAGCCCCACAGACTGTGACAAATGGTGTGTAAAGGTAAGAAGCAACAGGGAATTCCTAAACCATTTAGGCTCAAACAGTAGAATTCCATAAAGTGAGTAGTTTATGGGAAGCAGAAATCTATTTCTCACAATTCTGGAGGCATGGTAGTCAAGATCAAGATTCAGTGTCCAGCGAAGGCCACTTTCTGGTTCATAGATAGCACTTCATTGCTCATGTGGTGGAATTGCGAAGCATCTCTTTGTGGCTTTTTTACATAAAGGCTCTATCTTCCTTCATGAAGTCTCTGACCTCATGAGCTGGTCACTTCTCAAAGATCAGTGCTTAATACCATGACCTTGAAGGTTAGGACTTCAACATACAAATCAAATACTGGGCACAAACTTGAAGATATCATAAAAGGCCACTCTTTGGGGGCAGAGGAAAAACATGCTATACCTTGTGGACTGATCAGTATAACCTGAATGCATGCTGGGCACAGGGCCACAGTTCAGGGCCGCCAACCCAGGGAGTGTTATGTCCAGTAGGTAAT